>VXAC01001418.1:120947-137070 GCA_013399225.1 Rhipidura dahli
AATTTTAGAACTGCAATAGATAAAATATTACTTTAACAGTCCATGCTATCACTTTTTTCTTTTTAATTTAGCTGGTGGGTGCTGGGGACATTCCACCACATACGTCTCCAGCCTATGTTTCTGATATTCCATGTGTTCTGAAACCCAAATTTATGCCAACTTCCTTATTTTTAAATATGAACTATAAAAAGAAAAATACATCCACATGTTTCAGCAAATCGTTGTACCATTACACATGGTCACATAATGGAATAAATTGCAGTCAGCATAATGTCTATGATGAAAAAAAATTATATCCTATAGAGTAACAACACTGAAACAAAGAAGTGCAATCTAAATATGCAACTTCATAAAAGAGGTACAGAGGACTACAAGTCCTCCCAGTATTCTACCTGTATAAATGTAGACCAGGAAACACTTGCATTAGAGATTCTGAGTTGTCACATGAAAACGAAGTTCTTCAACTTAGGAGCTCAGTCTCCTTAAATTTCTTCTACACTGAAAAGTGATAGGTGACTTGTAAACAGAAATATTTCATGTCAGAGAAACCTCTGCTTTAAAAAAAGCAGATAAACACCTAATATTAGATCTAAGGAATGTGATTTACATTAAAGGTAAGGGGGATCATACCTTTGGTCAAAGTATTTGCAGTGTGTTCTGTCTTGACCACACACAAACATCATAGCTTTTAAAATACACTAGTCATATCCAAGATGGCAACTGTCATGTGATTCCTTCACTACCCAGATCTAGAAAAAGTCTCTTACCTTTCAAATGTTTAAAATATGCTGTGATATTAATCAGTCAAAGTCATTGAATGTAAGTAAAGAGTGAGTAGGTTACAAAAAGTGCATCTTGATTTGTTTTCTCTAATTTTAGTAGTATCATAGACCACCTGTGTTTCAACAAGCTCTTCAGAAAGGTGTTTACCTGTGGAGCATATGATTTACAACAGGAGATGTAAATTTCAGTCATCAAGTGATCTGCACTAGGGACCATTTTGATTTTCAGTCATATTTTTAATTAATCTATCTAATTATTTTATTTTCAGTCAGTTTGTTTGACAAAATATAGATGCTTTCCTTTTTAAAAAATATTCAAAGGGGAAGCTTAAACTCTTAATTTAGATAGTTTATATGTTAGAGACCTAAAAATAGGTGGCTGGAGCTTTAATCTAGCTAGACACCAGTATAACTGCTTTTTGCCTCCTTTCATTTTGGAGGTCATCTCCTGCATATTATAATGAGGTGTCTGCAGATATTTATTGTAAGTATAATTTAAGTATGATCCACCCCTGTTAATTGTTTCAAGAAGGGACATAACTTTGAGAAACATTCTCATTTTGTGGTTTTGATGTTGATAAACAAACATTTATGGTTCTGTCAGTCAAATTTCTGTGTCCTCATAATATAAAGAATTGTATTTGAAGCTTATATAATGTATACAAACTGATATGCATTTAGACAATGATGATTTGGAAATTTAAATTAAAAAATTGGGAGGGGAGGAGGAGGTTATCAGTATATTTTTCTTTTCCTTTATATGGATATTTGAGAATGAGAAGAGAGAGCAAGGGGAGAGAGAAGAAATGGGCATGTTCAACACAACAAAATAGCGGTTCAGTTTCTGTTTTGTTTGGGAAAGGATAGAGAAATTATTTTCCTGTACATTTACTAGACCAATACCTACATTGGCAGGAAAAGAAAACATTATCCACCTAAAGACAAAGAGAAACTTGTGTCAACCTAGGTGAAGTGTCATTTGTGCACTCTCTATTGGCCCTTGCAAGATAAAAATAATAACTGACCCAGCAAAGAATATCAGTTTCAAGTTTTTGTACACAAAGGGTAAAATGCTTTGAGGTTCTGTGAGGAAGTCCTGTAGAAGAGCATCATGGGTTTGCATCTGATTCATACTTGCTTAATAAATATCCTAGAGAAACAAGCAGGGACTGATCTAAAAATTGTCCTATTGCTAATTGAATTTTTATTAGACCCTTTGGAAAGGTCTGACACTTCTTACTGATGGGAACCATAAAAGCTCTTGTTTCAGCTAAATAGTGACTCATAATCTGATATTCAAATGACTTTAATGAACTTAAAAGGGAAAAGTAGGAAACTGGAAATCCAGGACTGCATTAGCTGTTGACCTAGCCAAATACCACTCTGATGTGCTACCATTTCATACCTATCTTACTTTTTTTGAAAATTATGCCACAGAATGAAGAACAATACTACATCTGACCTTAATCCTGTCTAGTTTATCTGGTTGGTTTTTTTGCAAGATTTTGTAAAACAACAACAAAAAAAAAATCCCAGAAAGGACAAAAAATTAAAAAAAAAAATAAAAAAGTAAAGCAAAGAACATACAATCTCTCTATTATATGTTTAAATTATTTTATATTCCAGAGCTCTACACAACCCTGTGGAAGTAATTCTGTAAATTATTAAAATAATAATAACAGAAACCACCACAGCTATTTGAGCAATGTTCATTATTACCAGTACCTTCTTGTCTACATTAATACACTCTATTTCTCCTTCTTCATGAACAGATAGGGAAGGAAAGAGAGAGAGAGAGTCTGAGGAAAAAAAAAAAAAAAACAAAAAAAACCCTGCTATATTCTAAGCTGACATAGTTTTATGTATTTTCTTTCATAACATGAAATTATTGGGTGTCAAATGACCTGCTAAACAAAGATAAGCAAGCCACTTAGGTATGGTTAATAGAGTGCTAACTAAAACTCCAGCAAACTGTTACAGTTCAACAGCTTAGTAACACCATGTAGGAAACAATACTCCATGACCCTTAATTAACATTATAAAACAACTTCACATGTTTTGGAGATTGTAATTGCAAGATTTTGCAAAGACTAAAGTGGTTAAAACTTACTGTGCATTGTTGTGTACTGCATATATAGGTTAATAAGATCTAACAGGGAAAACATTATGAGTCCCAATTACAGAACAAAAGCTACCTTTTCTGTTCACGATGAGTGTTCTCTATAGACCTTTAAATTTTATTTAAAGGCTAATTTTTGTTCAACAGCTTTTCCTAGGTTTTTTAGTAGGCAGATACTCATACATTGCATTACATTTTGAGACTTAACAGGCATTATTTAAGATAAAATTAGCATTTCTCCAGATTATTGTTTTCTGTGCATGATAAGAGACATATAATTAAATTATTTTTAGTTGAAAATATGGTTTTGTATAAATAATTTGAGATTTTAATGTACGAGTTCCTTATTCTAAGTATTTATGTGTGTGACTAGAGGGGAAGAAAACTTAGATTGCTTCTCATATTAATCAATGTCTATGCTGCTGTTAGAGGTTTACTACTGTAAAAGATGATATGTATATTGCATCAATTAATTATTGTATTTTCAGTAGCATGAAAAGATGTTGTTCTTTGCGTACATGAAGACCATCAAGTCACAAAATAGAGGAAACCAGGCTAAGAAAATTAGTGACAGTCTCTTTTCCCAAGTAACTTGAGATAGGACAAGACAAAATGACATTTATTATTGGATATTAGGAAACATTTCATTCCTTAAAGGTTTGTCAAGTACTGAAACAGGATGCCAGTGGAAGCAGAGGAGTTGTCATCCCTGGAGATATTTAAAATACATGTAAAGCGGACTCTTAGGAATGTGGATTAATGGAGGACTTGGTAGTGTTAGTTTTGGAAGTGTTTGGACTTGATATCTTAGGTGCCTTTTCCAATCTAAATTATTCTATTATCAAGAATTAATCTGCTCAAAATTTACTTGTTGTAAAAAAAATTTAAATCTAAATTAAAATTTAGATTATCTGAGTTATATTAAGTACCTATAAAAAGCAATTCAACCCAAAATGGACATCTCCAGATGTCTGGTGAATCTTTCTAAGTTCTTATACTTCTGATATCCTAAAGAAAGCCTAGAGTGAGTAATTTAGATTAACAGACACAGTTCTTAGGCATCATAGGCTAGTCCAAATGAAGGTCAATTTCCATGCAAAAGAAAGTTGATGATTCAAACATTTTATTTGAGTAACAAATAGATATATTGCTATTTAATAGGTTTCCAATAATAGGAGGCCATTTTCCAACAGGTAGCACTTTTAATCATAATTCTTGTGTTATATGTGTTGTAACAGCAACCACAAGTTATAGATGTTAAAAGCACTTTATATTTGCTCTGTGAAATGTACTAGTCTTCTGTATTGCACCTTTACCCCTCCAGCACTTTGCATAATCATTTCAATATTTTAAATTGCATTAATTAAGGAATGACTTCTGAAGGTACCTGCAGAATCATTATTAACATAAGACTGAAGTTTATGAGGAAGAGTCTCTCTGGTCTCTTTTCTGGGGGTCTGTAACACAGGCATGGAAGAGTAGTGGACTTCCCAGGCACGAGAGACTTGCACCAAGAGCAAGCCCATACCAAGTCAGAAACCTGATTGCCGTACAAGAGGAACTCAGATGAATCTATGCCTGTCTGTGAAAGCAGTTTGAAGCTTAAGCAGCTTGAAGCTTGTGCAGGTAAGTGCTTTATTTTTCTCCTAAATAAATAGGCACTGAATGAGATCCTGTATTTGTTAAAGCAGTGCCATCTGTGTTATATTTCCTCCCATCCTCCTCAGCATAGGAGTATTTTGATATTATTCTACTCTGGCCCACACACTTTTCTTTTTAGTTTTAATTACTTTATTCTGTTTGCCATATGATAAAAAAGACCAACCACATTTTACATAGATGGAGCTTAGCACTTATTAATGTTTAATTATATTGATTTTTTAAATACATCTTCAGTCTGGAAACTTTATATTAGTAAAAAGGTTATGCTAATAAACGTTAACATTTTTATTAATAATGCTTTAGTCAGCTGCCTGGAAAATCCTAAGTTATGACCCTATTATAAATTTTAGAAGATTAGCTAGATCAAATCATTGCTTTATTAATCTAGCCAGTCTTACATTATGATTGTAAAAGTGTTATATTTATTGGTAAAATATGGACTGGTACTTTGAGAGAGATGACATTTCTGTCTAATTTCATAGATATTCATACTGTTAATCATAGATTTTATTCAATTCATCCTACACAGACTATATTAACACCAGCCTCAGAGCTAGACTTGTCCAAAAGAAATCAGTCCATTTGTGATGTTTAGAATCAATAGGTGACTAAGTAAAGTAACTGTTTGCTTGCATATGCTCTTTGCAACACACATTCATAACATGTTTCTAGATAATTGGTTTTCGGTTCTCCCTGCCTGTGAACAAGATAAGTGATGGCATGTGATTGTGCAGAAACTGTATCTCAGAGAGAGAAAATTTTTAGTGATCACTGAAGGAAAGACATTTTTCCAGTGAATACTGAAGGAATGGGAGAAGACAGGAGTGATTTTAACCAAGGTCCTGTTGATGCTGACAGAGCTTTAGCAGTGAAATTCTTCAGCTCTCCAGTATTTTGTGAGAACTCTATCTTTCCCATGCATGCTAAGAAAAATAATGTTACTAGTGTTTATTAATATTTGCACCTGCTGTTATTTTTCCCAGATTGTTATAATTTCTGTTAGAAAAACACTTGCCTGCTATGTGCTAAAAGTTGGGTCAGCCCCTTGGGGGGGGGCTGGCCAGAAGAACCAATTATTTTATGCCATCTAGCTCACTTTGCAAACTAACATATAAAAACTTCAGAAAATTACTAAACTTGGCTCGGTTTGCCGCTTTCTACTGATTTGGACTCGTATGGTTTTTTTACATGTCCACGTTGCACAGCAACAGGTCCTCCTGGTTAGTTACAGAAAACAAGCTGAAAGGGCTTGTTGCAATCTATGGAAGAGAGAAGGGATTTAACCTTACATCTTGTAGATTTCCAGAAGCGTAGAAAGATAAACTACCTCTGCACAGTCCCAGGTGGTCATTTAGATTTTATTTCAAACTGAAGTCAATCAGAATGGGTCTGACCTTCTCTTGGATTTTTCTCTAAAAGGATGAATCTGGATAAAGAAGTGGTAATAGTGTAATAAATGCAATCTCTGCTAGAAGGCTTCAGGTGTTCCCAAAAGGACACAGTTGCATTTCTTTTGTTCTGCTATTTCCCTTCACTCTTTGTACCTAACTGCAATGATGAATAATGAAGTGATGAATAAATATAATGGAAGGAAAGGAGAAAGGATGGAAAGGTGATTCAAAATGTTCACCTATGACAGAGCTCTTACACAGACGAGTTAGCAAATATCCTTCCACATGTCTGAATTCACATTTGATCTGACACTGGTTTTACCATATTAGAAGTGTTTACACACCAAAATTGTTAAATTGTGTATCTGGATAAACCTTTATTCTAAACTATTATTAGACTCTATATTTCTTTTATTAGTCCAAGCCCCCCTTTTTTTTTTTTTTTTTTGAGAATAATTTTAGCCACTAGTTTAAAGAATTTCAATTCCAATTAATGAACATTTTTAATCAAGAGCAATATGTTATTATGGCAGCAGGATCTTTATTTTTAGCCAAGAAGGCCAGATTGCTTAGTGGAAAAGATTTGGCTGGAAAGTCTTCATGTTTTTAAAATCTAAATGTTATGTGCTTCACTATAAGCAACATCTAGCTGATTTCCTTCCTCCCTTTCATCCTCTCTTACCTCATTGCCTTTTCCTTGCTTTTCTTCTTCACTTCTACATTTTTGCTTTCCTCACTTCTTTTCACATGCTTCAGCTCAGTAATTCCTTTTCTCATCTTACAGAACCACCAAGATACATAATACTTCAAAATACAAGAATTCACAAGTGCAACACTTGTAAAATCTCTGTAGGCTGATTTTATTTCAAACTGAAGTCAAAAGTATTAATCTACATCTTGGTTTTAAAGCCATGCAAAAATAGGAGAAGGGTTCTTTTCTCCTCTTTGCTTCCCTTATCCCCAGAGCATGAAATTATTGTGAAATGTTGCACAAACTGGAGAGAAAATTTCCATCAAGTGCAGTATAGCTAAATATAGAGGTAACTCAAGTTTATGCTGCACCAGAAATACACAGTTAAATTCATCAAACTCTGGCCAAAACTTTAAAAAATTGAAGAACACTTATGATGCCAAGATATATCTTAATATGCAATCTTAATTCATATTTCCTTTTCTTGTAGTTCTGTGGTCACTATCTAAACATATGCAGGCACTGACTTTTCCAGACAAAAAAACAGTTCCTCTCTCCCTCATTTCTAAGAGTCTCATAGGTGTAATAGCTTAAACAAACAGAAATGAAATGTTCAAGGACATACTGACTTTCCAGTAGTTTGAACTAACTGTCTACATAAAAAATAACATGGTGGTAGTGGTAAACAAAAACACTTTCATTACCAGAACATCCCAATAGCTCCTCACATGAAAGAAGAGAAAGATTTATGTATTGTTAATGTTCCCCTTAATAAACTGGATACGTCCAGGTCTAAGAAAAACTAGTAACCCACCATTAGTTCCTGAAAATTTATATTAATTTATTGTACCTTGTACCTCCTACAGAAAGTTGTAATCTCCTATAAACCTTCTAACTAATCAAAGAATAATAGAATGATTAGGCTTGAAAGGGACTTTAAAGATCATCTAGCTCCAACACCCCTGCCATGGGCAAGGAACCATCCACTTGACCTGCTACTCAGAGACTCATGCAGGTTGATCTTGAACACCTCCAGGTATGGGGACAACACAACTTCTTTGAGCAGCCTGTTTCAGTGTCTCACCACCCTCACAGTAAAAAATTTCTCCCTGATATCTAATTTAAACCCACTCTCAGTTTAAGGACATTTTTCCTAGTCCTATCACTTGTGAAAAGTCCCTCTCCAGCTCTCTTGTAGCTCTCTTTAGGTACTGGATGGCTGCTGTAAGGTCTCCACAGAGCCATCTCATCTCCAGGCTGAACAGCTCCAACTCTCTCAGCCTGTCTTCATAGCAGGGGTGCTCCAGCCCTGTGATCACATCAGTGGCTCCCTGCTAGACTCGCTCTGATGCCATTTTGGTTTTTGCCTTTTTTCCTTTTATATGTCCTATGTATGCTTCACACACATTTGTAGCTCTGTAGCCCATTGTATTAGTGGCTAGTTTTCCCAATAATTTTCCATGGCCTTTCCCTAGGCAGAAAGACTAAACAAATTCCAGAGGTCCAAGCCCTGTGGTGTACAAGGCCCCTATCCTATCTTAGTTCTTTCTGGGAACCAAGGCCGAGAACAACCCTTTGAGACACTTCTTCATAAACAAAGTACAGCTCATACCAAGGAGGGGCTCCAGAGAAGGGGCTTGACCTGGGGGGGAATTCCATCACCACTTGTCAAAAAATGATGTTTTTTTGTCAATTATGCTAATTTGCTAAACCTATAAAACCTGTATTCACCCCATTTGGGTGGGTTTTTTGTAGACCTTCTTCATAAAAGCCCCTAGAGGCATCCAAATAAAGATCCACTTTTATATTACTTCCTATAGTAAAAAATTTTTTAAGTTTTATTTCTAGGTTGAAAAAGGCAACAGTTCCAATAGATTGATGACTTTCTTTTGTTGAGGGTCCCAGACTTGGACACAGTACTCCAGGTATGGTCTCACAAGAGCCGAATGGAGGAGTGGAATCACCTCCCTTGATCTGCTGCTCTTTTGATGCAGCCCAAGGTGTCATTGGCCTTCTGGGTCATAAGTGCACATTGCCAAGTCATATTGAGCTTTTTGTCCATAAACAACAGGGCCTTCTTCCGAGTGCTCACCTCAATCCATTCTCCTCCCATCCTGTATTGGTTCTTGGGATTGCCCTGACCCAGGTGGAGGGCACTTGGCCTTGTTGAACTTCATGAGGTTTGCAGATGCCTCTCAAGACTGTTAAGGTACCTCTGGATGGCATCCCCTCCCTCCAGCACCTCAACCACGTTAAATAGCTTGGTGTCATCAGCAAACTTGCTGAGGGTGCACTTAGTTCCACTGTCCATGTCACCAACAAAAATGTTGAAGAATGCTGGACACAATACTGTCTCCTGAGGAGCACCACTCACTGTTTTCCACTTGGACACTGAGCCATTAACTATAAGTCTTTTGAGTGTGACCATCCAAACAAATTTTTATTCACCAAGTGGACTATGCATCAAATCCACATCTTTCCTATTTAGAGACTAGGACATTCTGAGGGACAGTGTCAAATGCCCACTGAATATTTTTGACTTTATCTTAACCTTTTCTTATTTGCCCTCCATTACTTATTTTTATTATTACTTCCACAGCTTGGTTGCATTTCCTACTAAGCCTAGGAATGGAGCAGCTGTGATTCTGAGATTTGTTGATGAACCCATTTATGTCCTGATCTTTGTGAAGCAATCAACCACCATAATTAGAAATCTTACTTCATTCAGTTAGCTGAATACACTATCCTTCACCTAGCAATTATTTCTCATGCTTAAACAAACTCATGCCTCTGACAATAGAATTTTGTATCATTTACTTTTATTTTCAGTCTGTGATGTATTATGTTTCTTAAATACTTTTTTTCTTATTTTTATATAGTATCTAAAACAAAATTCAACAGCACCAGCAAAATTATTAATGATATAATATAACAATTCCAAGTATTTTTTACAAGTACCTTGATACTTGTATTGGCCTGAGGCAGGAAATTCCTCATATTCATTTCTGTAATTTTTAAGTACTTGTGTGTAAGCATACAAGAAAAAACAATGCTAATGGTAAGTACAGTGCATATCTACACTGTCTTTAAATGGAAATTTATATCAGCATAATATATGATAACTTTAAAAAGCATATATTTACTTTCATATTCAAGAAACACAGCTGGTGCATGCTGAGTTTTTTTTTTTTATTTCTTTAGTTAAGAATATATTTCCATATTGAACACTACACTAAGGACATACTTATAATCAATTTTTGCAAAGAATGATATTTTGTAATGACAACTCAATGAGAAACAGAGTTGCGAGGAAGTAATTGAATTAACAGCATTGAAAGGGAAACATATAATCAATTTAGTACAATTTCTTAGCTATTAAAAGCACCCTCAGAAAATGGGTACAGACCTCTTCCTGAAAGTGCCAAGAATCTTTTCTGTGCGAGGTCTGAACATGAAAAATAGCTATTAGTGAGGTTACCAAAGAAACAACTCTAAAATGGTACAACATGGAACACAAGATGAACTTTTATCCAAGTTGCTCAGTCTCAAGAAAACATAGCATCATCTATTTTTTTTTATTTGGCTTTTTAGATGTCTATGAGCAACAACAGCAACAAAGACATTTTATTTTCACAATATTTACTACTAAAACAACACAGACCATCTATTTATCAATAGCTGCAACTGGTGTTCTTAAGACTGGTAATTTTCATCTTGCAATATACCATATAAATGTGTGCTTTACCTAATAAAACAGAATAATACTGTGTACACCATGCATAAAAGGAGTGAATTTCATCGTTGTCTGATAAATTATGTAACAACCTCTACTCCATTTATAAAATAAAGTAAATTTCATATAGAAGTTATTTCAAAAATAGGATTAAATATTGAAAGTCAAGAGAGAAATGAAAATCTGATCTAGAAAGTGTCTCAGTATGTAGTTGGTCTAACTTTGTTCAGCAAGGTAGTTTAGCAGGTATTAACAGGCCATTTTTTTTAAATGGCCCTCTAATGTGTCAGAGATAAGCAAACATTTTCCCAGTGATCTGGCAGACAACAAAAGCAGCATGATTATTAGCAGGTTATCATCAGGTGGAAGATACGGACCTGCATGATGGGTCCTGAAATATATTCTGTGAATGACCCTGAATTTTCTACCATGTATTAGTTTCTCTATCCTGCTCTCATGAGACCTCACCTGAACTCCTGTCCCCAGTGCAGAAAAGACATGGACTTATTGGAGTGTGTTCAGAGGAGGACCATGAAAATCAGAGGTTGAGAAAAACTCCCCTATGAAGAAAGGCTGAAAGGGCTGGGGTTGCTCATTCTGGAGAAGGGTCTGGGGAAACATTACTGTGGCCTTTTAACACTTAAAGAAAACTTACAAGACAGATGGAGAGAGACTTTTTTACCAAGGCTTTTAGTGACAGGGCAAGGGGGCAAGAGTTTTAAACATAAAGTAGTTTATTTAGGAACATAAGGAAGATTGTGTTTACCATGAGGGTGGTGATCCACTGGAAGAGATTGTCCAGAGAAGCTGTGGGTGCTTCAAAACTGAAAAAGTTCAAGGCTGGTTCAGCTGAGGCTTTGAGTGACCTGGTCTGGTGGGAGGTGTCCCTGCTCATGGCAGGGAAGCTGAAGCTAGATGATTTTAAAGGTCCCTTCCAACCCAAACCAGTTCATGATTACATGATTCTAAAGTAGATATTACTAAAAGAACTTTTTGTATGCAACTCCCCTTAGAAAAATATATAAAGTCAAGTAAATCAGTAAATTTTTTTCTTTAGAGTTGATGAACCTGCCGTAATGAATCACAGCACATCTAGATACTAAGACTTAGACCAAAACTAGTTTTAATTTGAACTCTGTGGCTTAAGTCTATGTTTAAATGATTCAAAATAGAAACTCTGAATTATTCGATGTCTAATGTGAGATGTCTCATTAATTCTGGGCACACTGTTGGTATAAATTCAGATTTATGCATATATGCACACAGAAAAAAATCATAAAATAAAGAGCATAACTCATTTGTTATCAACATATTTCTGATAGATCAGCTGCCTGTTTTCATACTTCCATCACTGTAGAAGCTAGATCAAGTGTTTTAGCTACATATTTCAGATTTCCCTGTCCCAATGAAAATCCAATATTTTTATGACATTCATTTTAATTTGATATACAGAAATAATTTGCATTATTGTATACTGACATACCATGCCTTGAACTGAAATTATTAAGGAAACACTAAGATCTTTTGTTGTTATCTTCCAGCAGCCAGTGAGAAGACAGTTGATACTGATTTCCACAGGAAGAAAAATAAGCTTCTGCTAGATATATATCATCTGATCAAAATTTGAGAGACGATAAAGCAGTCTAAGAGCAGAAAAGGTGACTAATCTATTTAATGACTTTTTGACATATATTTCTTTTAATATACTCCTTTTTTATTTCAATTTTCATAAGTAAGTATGATTAGTAGGAAGACATATTTTGCTTATTAATTTTGAAATATTTGCCCACATATGTGAATGATAAAAATAGGGATGCTATTTTAAGACTGTGATGTTTTAGCAAATGAGGAGCATATCAGTGTGTACTCATCCGTGGGCATGCTCATGGTTGCACACAGACATCTGTATGGAAAAAAGTGGATGTATAGAAGCAGTGAAATTTTTAGAAGGATTTATGCTTTGTCCTATTGTACTCCGACAATTTTGCGGGAATCTTGTTCTCAGTGGGAGTCAGCAATTCTCTCTCATTTATCTGTTAGATACTGAAAGAAGCTGTTGCCTTCCTTTGTCTTGTGCTTGACTTGTCCCAGGTGCAAAAATGGATCGGAAAGTAAATTCTTTCCCGAATTATACTCTTACTAATTCAGCTCCTGGTTCACATGACGTCTTCTAAATATTTTTTCTGGAAATTTTAAGAAAGATCTGAAAAAAAAATGTGCACTTGGGTTTAATTAATGGTGATCAGTGGGAAGTGAACAGTAATTTTAGACTTTCGTAATTTACTAGACATTTTCACATAAAAGGGGGAATCAAAAGTCATAAATAAGTCTAATTAAACTTTCAGAAACTGCCATTCTGAAATAAATAATACTTAATGTTAGACCTATCAGTTGAAGGCAGGGTCTTTTTTATTTGTTTGGCTGGTGGTTATTGGTTTTGGCTTCGTGTTTATCTTTTTTTTTTTTCAAATATGTGCAAATATTGAGTGTTTTCAAATATTTATGAGAGCCCAAGGGTACTCAGAAGCCTACAAATACAAAGAGAACTGTATGAAAACTGAAGCAGAGAAATTTTCTATTTCAGTTCTGAATCTGTGAGTTTTGGATCTGTTAGGATCTCTATGGATACTTTTGCTGTTGCACTTTTTTTTTGCTGAAAAGCTGGAGCTCAGTTTTGCTAACCTGACATTTTTTCTGAATGGATCATGGAAAATGCAAAATTTTGTCTGTACTTCAAGAAATGAAGAGGGGTTAGAATACATCAGGCATGATTGCACTTTTCTCAGCTTAAATTATTCTCTAGTTTCAAGCAATGACAGCATTAAAAAGCATTGTCAAAAGACAATTGACTATCTTGAGTGAGAGACTAGCTTTTCTTCTAAGGAAGAAAACACTCTTCATATAATATTGAACTGTTAATCTATGCATATAGCTGATATTTTCCTCACTTTTCAAGTGTTAATTATACCTGCTTGTTTTATAGTCTCTTTTATTAAGTGTAGTGTGAGTTTTCAAAAACATGGTTAGTAGTTAAGCACCTAATTAACATTAAAAAAAAAAGGTGGGTATGTGCTTGGTTGGTACCTTTCACTGGTATCTCTATATTTTGTTTCTTTTCTCATGTGTGTTTTTCACTGTATCTTCCCACATTATTACAAAGCTTTTAGAGCACCTAGCAAATAGAGTCCCAAACAGACACACAGTGTTTATCCTCTTTTTTTTGTTTTTATTTTTACCAGATCATTTCATATACTTTCACCTCTTTACTTATTAAAAACAGCACCAAAAATGATTGTCATAGTTCTCCAGTTCTGCTCATAACTAAAACAGTTCTGTTCCTTTTCTCTTTCCTGTAGAAAATAAAAAGACTTTATTCTGAGAGCATTCATGACAAACTTTTTTGTTCCTCTTCTTTTAATACATACTCTTTGCAACTTCATTTTTATTAAATTGCAGGGGTTTATGTTTTCTTTGTGAACGTTTTTAGTGCACAAAGTTTCACTAAAAAGAGAGTTGTGGTGGTGTTTTTGCTGGAAATGGTCTAGTTCCAGTAGTCCACCACAAAGCTATACCAGATTTGCAAGATGTTCACTGAGTAATTATCTTGATCCCCTTACACCGTTTAGCCTACGGTGGCTGTCAAGAATTTGTCAATAAACAGTCAAACAAATCAGGTGCCCACAGGAACAGAGCAGGAAGTTGTATAACTAAGCAAAACCAGAAAAATTGTTTCATTCATCTGTCATTCCTGAATGCTCTACAGCTGATACGTGAATAAATGTCCATGCAAAGCAAAATAGAGAAAAAAAAATTTTTTTTCAATATTTCAGTCCCGTAGTCAGTTAGGGCACATTTGTAGTGATACCAGGTTTCAAATTCTTGTAAGCTTCTGTTGCCTGACACAATCTCTTATCACCTGCCACTGTTAAAATCTGCAGCCCTTGGTACCAATGCAATACATCTATAACTTCTGTGTTTATAAAATTATAAAAGCAGAATTTTGGAGAGTTTGTATACCTGAACCTTAATTTTATCTTAATTATTTTAATTTCTATAATTCCAATCTCTTCCTTACAGAGTAGCATTCCTTGCCTATATTTGTTGTCTGTAATAGATATTTCTTATCAGTATTTCATGCAAAATTCAGTTTGTTACTCTTAGTCATACAAGCTGTGAATCATAAAACCAATCTCAGTTTTTACAACTGTTTTAGAAAATGTAAATGACAGTCACAAGAATGCAAACTTGGCCCAATCTTTTTTCCCACAACAACCCTAGAATTATTTTTTTCCCTTTCATTGCTGCAGGCCATAAATACTGAAAATCCTAATTAAAACGCAAAGTTTGACTCCGTTCTCTTCAGGGATTACAGAAACTAAGTGAAAGGAATGTGAATTAAAAAATTATACTGTTCCCAACAAAGACACCCTCAGAGTTTTAAATTGTTAACTTTTCTTTGCTCTGGGATCATGTACCTTGTAAGGAAAATAGTTACTGTGGAAAAACTAATGAATGTAGACATCATTCAAACCAGTTTCACACATACATGAAGTGTCAATGTGAATAGAATTTCAGACAAAAACATCTAAGCAATTATGCAGGGAGGAAAGAATTATATTTGCTAGACACAAAGACAGCTTTGTTGCCTCTGACTTCATAGAAATAAGCGTACTTGTGTTTGTGTGTGTATGTAAAGTATGCCTTACAGTAGTAGTGAGGCTTCACCACTTGAACAAGCCAGGCAAGAAAACTGACACATTTTCCAGAGCTGATGTCAAGAGTTGCAGGCCAAGGTCAGGCTGAACACAATACCTTCTCCCTTGTACAAGGGATTTTGATTGTTGCCTTTCTTCATTTTCTGGTTTGTTTTTTTTTTTTTTTCTTTCTTAGAGGTAACACACTCAAGTTGAAAAGGGCAAAAAAAGTAGCTCCGTTTGCCAGAATCTTGCCTGGCTGCAGCCTCCCTGTTGATAAGAAAACAAAAAACCAATCTAACTTTGTAGATATATTGTTCTTACAACAGATTCAGAAAGGATAGCGAGTTTGTTTCATTTTTGCTTTGTGTATTCTACTGTATTAAAAATCAATGTTAACAAGAACTCTGGATACAGACAATTAACCAGACTCTGTGTCTATTATTGCATCAAAACAAATTAAACCCTAAATGACTGAGGTGTTCCAAGTGGACAGTGATTTTCGATGATATGTGATTTGGCTGATCTTATAGTATTTTATAAATGATCTTACAGGATTTTAACAGAACTGACTTGGGCTTTTTTTAAGGCTATCGAAATATTTGGAGAAAGAGTAGAATAAAATAGAAGTAGAATAAAATAGATTAGAATAGAATAGAAAGAATAGACTATTTCAGTAGGAAGGGACCTAGAATGACCATCTAGTCCAACTGCCTTATTAATTCAGGGCTGCTCAAAAATTAAAGCATGTTATTAAGGTCATTTCCCAAATGCCTCTTAAAGACAGATGACTTTGTGGCATTGACCAGCTCTCTAGGAATTTGTTCCAGGGTTAAACCACTGTCTCAGTGCCAGGAAATGCTACTTCTTTGTGTGGGGAAGAGGAGGTGCAGGCACTGATCTCTTCTCTTTGGTGACCAGAGACAGGACCTGAGGGAATGGCCTGAAGTTGTATCAGGGGAAGTTTAGATTGGAAATCCAGAAAGGAATATTGTGTCAGGTCCCTTCCAACTCAGAATATTCTGTGATTCTGCAATTCTGCAATAGGTTT
>VXAC01001418.1:137148-225753 GCA_013399225.1 Rhipidura dahli
TTTTTTGTCTATACAAACTTTCCACATTCTTTCTTAATTTACTGTTTTTCTACAGTTCTTATTATCCTGGTTGCTTTCATCTGGTCTGCTTCTACAGGACCATGTTAACATGTAACTGGGACTTTCACAGGCTATAATGTGCATATATTTATACCTTCCCATTTTACAGAGGAGGAATGTACAGACAGAAAATTCATGGTTCAATTTTACAAAGAAAGTAGTGACAGGATTCAGAGCCCCTAAGTGTCTCTTATCCTCTACTTTAGGCATCCTATTTTCAAAATGGAATTCATGGCCACTTAAATGCCTGGTGTGAGATGGATTTGTGCTAAGCACAAACTATTTACTTTTAACTTTTATATTTGCCTATTTATGTTAGACTTTCACAAGAGTCATTATCCAATCAAGAATCTAATTTACGCAAATAAATGAGTCTGATTCACAACCCATTACTTCCATAATAAAGTATGTAAGGCATATAATATATTCCACTTGAAAGTGCTAGAAGCAAAAGTGATCAACAAAATAATTGCAAGATATCTGATGTGTTCTTGCAATAAAAGCCTTTAAGTTACTGATCTATGAATGATAAGGCAAAAAAGCAGAACTGGTGAATGATAAGTCCTGGCACTTAAATTAAAGTGTTCAAATGAAATAAAAAGTACTGGAAAGAAAAACATTTATGTAAGAAGTAGACCTACAAAAGTTCAAATTTATTTTTGGTACTAAGTTTGATATTGATATATATATATTTAAGCAGAAATCTAGATCATAAGGTAAGTTTAATATTTGGATGACAAAAATGTTTTCAGTTTTGACAAAGTTATGAGGAGCTTCAGAAGTTGAGTTAATACCTGATAGCTGTGCAATGAAAGCAAGTTTAAATCACTGCAGAGAAATGTAAGCTAATATACAATTGAAGGAACAATTTGAATTTGCACAATCTGGTGGATTCTAAATTAACTGTAGCCATCATAGAAAAAGTAAAATAACAAATAAGGCTAGTTTTGAAAACCTCAGAGAAAATATCTCTTGAATACCCACTGTCTCTTAGTAAAAGAAAGCAAGAGGTAAAGCAAAATTAATAAAATACTGAAAAGATTATGTTTGAGGAATAGATTCCCTTTGATATGAGAAAGGCTACTATAAAATACAGGAAAAGAAGAAAAAAACTTCAGAGTTATTTTCCTGTATTACTGTAAGGAGATATTAAATATAACAGAGCTCTGAAACCAGATGAACAGCTGATTAACATCACTGTAGTCCCTTTGATTTTGTTAGTACAGTGCAGTTTACAGCAGCTGAAAAGTTGGCTACTAAGTTTAAAGAAGAGATGAATACCAGATGACTGACTGAGTCGTGTAAAATAACAAACAGTTTAAAAGCAATTATATGTTCTTGTTTTCCACTTTAGTTACAAGAATAAAAGACCAAACACTTCAATAAAATGAAAGAAAAAAAGTAGTTACAGTAAAAAAACCCCACATATGGAGTAGGAGTGGGACTAAAAGCATTTTATTAGAACTTGGTACTGCAAAGCAGTGAGATATGCATTTTATTCTCTGACACTTACCACATATATATATAGGTTTTGAGTTGAGATGCTGTGATTTTTTTTTCCTTTCCTCTTGATTTGAAATCTCTTTTCATTCTCATTTTTTCCCCATATCTTTCCTAGCATGGCCTGCCTTAAAACATTTTTTTTTTCATCAACATTAAAATAGATTGATACTGAAATAAACATGTTGGAAGAAGAAAATTCCCTGTTAGTCCTAAAATAAAGAAACAGGCAGCAGACCCAAATAGAATTCAGACAACAGTAAGGCAAGTAGAACTACCTAACTGAAGTAATAGAAAACGTCATCTGAGCTAAAGCCCTGAAAACACCTCAGGAATGTGTTTTCTTGTGGCACTATGTGTGTATCAATTAATTTCTCTGTTCTTAATGTAAAAATAAAATTAATAATACTTTTTACAGCTGAAAAAATAAAAATTGGGAGGCACATTTCTAATGTGAAGCTATCTTATATTTTGTTTCCTTTAAAGAAAGAAAATTATTGTCAAGTGAAATGCTTTAAATGAACCTAGTTTTTAATTGTTTGGTGAACCAGCCCTCATAATAGAAGTGCCAAGTCAATCACTCAGAGACAGGTCAATTAGGAATTCCATTCAGTACGAGATATCTAAATTCTCCAAGATAGCATAGTCATCTGGAGGTCTGCAACACTACTTGCTTCTCTCTGTTGTCTAGAGAGGTGCACTTACAGGATGTAAAATTCCAAAAATATCCAAACAGTACGTGAAAACATTATTCAAGTGAACAGGGCATAAATCTACAGAAAAGAAATTTGTTTTAAAAACAAATATTTCTTTAAAACATTATTTGAACCTTTCTGTACCTATGATTCGCTCATATTTACTGGCCTGTTGAGAGAACTGTTTCATTCATCTGCAGATATTTTGCCATGCTTTTACACAAAGTTGTTGTTTTTGTTATTGTTAATGCTATTTGTTAAAAAACGTCATAGACAAAATATGATTGTTATAAAAGGTCAAAATTTTTTTTTCTATTATCTAATAAAGGAAAAATCACATTACATTATATTCTGCATTATTAATATACCAATCCTTTGTAATGATTACACAGCAGGAATTTTTCCAGTATTACTGGATTTCGAAATGCAAGGGGATCCAGGTGAGCTTTACAAGCCTTAAAGTTCCTCAGGTCCACTTTTGTGTCTGAAATGCTGTAAATTATTTAATTGAAGCAAGATTGTGCTACTCTGGAAATATACGGTCCAAATATATTTAGGACTGGACTTGGGATTTTGATTTTTTTTTTTTTGGTTGGTTTTTTGTTTGGTGTTTTTTTTTTTGTTTGTTTGTTTTAAATTTTATTGGGGAACATACTTCAATGAAAAACAGTAGCATGCTTTAAGTTTTGCTCATGGTCAAATTCATCTTACACTGTAAAGACAGAAATCAGCACTCTATGTAGCAACCTTGAAGTCCTTGTTAAGTGAGTTCTTCTTTATTGGAACGTACAATTTGATCAATGTAAGACACTGAAGCTAAAATTCTGTATTTCCTGCTTTTTACTATATAAGAGAAGATGAATGGAGCTGAGGTCAGACATTGATAAATTCTTCCTGCATTAAATGTTTTCACAAAAGATGGTCTCAAAATATGTAACTTCGTCAAATAAATATCCTAGTCACCATTTTTATAATTAAAAAATTTAAGTAAAAGAAAAAAAGACACATTGCATTTATGGACCTCAGCTGCCTGAGCAGTTAGAATAGAAAATCCTTTGAATGTAAGCAGAACAAAGGAGAGAAATGTTAATGATCTATACGTATGTAAATGACATGGCATTAATTAATTGCATATTTTGCAATTAATCCCTTTCAACTACCACTTTTTTTTTTCTTTTAGCACAACTGAAATGACTATACAACTAAACAAGACTAAAATGTCTTCTATTTAAGATCCCATTTTTCTTTTTATAAAAAATTCATTTTTGCAAGTTTTTCCCCCCTCCATCACCTAACAATGCTCTTCATTTGTTAACACAGTTAAAAAAAAAGTTTTAGTACTTACAGACTCAGATATTTCAGCTGCCTTAACTATTTAATAAGTGTTTTGTTTCCATTTTGAAGAAAAGGGGTGAGGCCCAGAGCTTTGAAGAGAGATCACATAACCTCTAATGAGGTTACTCAGTGTTTCAGAAAGAGGGAGGATAAAGATGCCTTCAACATTCCTGTGGTCTGGAGCAGTTTCACTGTTGGCATCACTTTTGTGGACATTTGCAAATATTTGTTTACTCTCTGCACAGTGGAACTGCTTATGTATCAGCCATTCTCACTGTAGTAGAAATAGCTGCATTTCTTTAGTAGCTCACCTAAAACCAACTGTTTAAACTTTAGGCTTCAAGTTTACGCTAGATGTCTGTGCTCTGTCTCCAGCCAATGAAGGCAAAAGGAGAAGCCTCTCGAAGTAGGTACTTAACACACTGGGAAAGACTCCACCAGTTGGAATATACATGGCAGTAATATTCTTGCTGTAGGGAAGAATGTAGGAAAAAAATGCATTAGGGTTAGCCACAGCAATATTTAATCTTTTTAAGAACAAGAATAATGAGTATTCAAATTTTCACTTCCCACGTTATATTTAGGATTTTTCTATATTTTAATTGTAAACTGTTATATATGTTCTATCTTTAAAATGCTTTGGCATTTTCTCCAATTTACAGTGCTGAGCTGTGCAGTCTGTGCGTTAGAATGAATAATGCACCACTGAAGTTCTATTATCTGCATTCCCAGATAGTCCAATAGACATTGTCACTAGAACCTTGGTCTTGGGGAGGCAAATGGTTGAATGGAGCCTCTGATACCTGGCCTGGAATTTCACAATAAATAATTAATGGTAGTTTGACATAGAATGATTCTCCAAATCACAGAATTCAGGGTTTTGTGGGGGGACTTTATGGCACAGGATAAGAGCTATGATATCATGTCTTCTTGTGGACTGCTTCCTAAACAAACAATATTAGAAGAAAAAATTGATTGTTGTATTTCTGCTAAGTGCAGTGCAAACACACCAGGTGCAGGTCTTTAGTATCAAACTCTAGTTTAAAGGGAAAGGAGCCTATAACATATCCAAGGCAAGAATGATAGAATTGCTGTCCAGGAGTCCATTGCAAATATGGAGCTGTGATACATGTAAAGAAGTTTAAAATAAGTAATGAAAACAAAGCTCAGAAGAACATATTCTAACATATAGGCTTTGCTTAACATTATTCTTTCAACTGAAGTTTAAGAATCTTTTCTTATAAATGTGTGATAAATTACAAGTGGCAGATACTGAAAATTAATGTATTCCCTAATGTCTTTCTGGTATCTCTACAATATGAGTTATTGTGTTGCTATTGTTACCTTAGAAAAGACTGGTGATTTTGGTAACAGTGAGTAGATTATAACAACCTTTCTGGCTTTACTGCACAGAAGGGGACCCAAAAGAAGCTGAAGCCAGCAGCGAGGCTTTGTGCTATCCTGCCATACTGAGTCACTAGTTTGTCATGTTTTACTTTAGCCATTTAGTCTTTTAAAAACCTACCATATATTTATTTCTTCCTAGAAAATGTTTTAAGAACAATATTCACTATGCATGACTAAGTTACCTGGCATTGCATGGATTTTTAGATAATCACGTCCCTTGGGCCACACAGCATGGAGGGGCTCATGTTCACAATGTTTAGGAATAAGCTCTCTTGGATCAGACTTTCTGCATCCATGCTGTAAACCATTTGGGCTGCAGCTGCTCTGACTCTATATAGTATCCCTGAATCATCACTATTATTTTGTGCAGGTTTTTTTTTCATTTCAAGGAATGCAACATAATGTGGAGGTTGTTTTACAGCTCATTGTTTTATAATGGATGAAACAAGCATCTGGCATCAGGATATAAGAAGGCTTCTGCAGATGCAGATTGCTGGGATAAGTGTTGGTGGACTTGGAAGAGGGAAAAAATCCACTGTTGCTTTTATCCCATTATGAACAGATCTGAAGTGAACCAACCAATACCTAGATACTTTCTTGGAGAGCATGCTGATAGATATCCAAATCAGTCATGGAGCAAAGAACAGCTAACTGGTGTGAGGAAAGAATTTCAGGCTTGTGATTGTTCTCTGGCTCTTTTATTTATCACAGTAGTATTCAGACTCCTTCACTGCATTAACATAATTTACAACCAAAATATTTAAGAAAGAATTCTGTATTTCAAGAAATCCAGATACTGAAGGTATTCTTTACTTATTTTTATGAATTAATACAACATCACAATGTTCACCATGTTTTCTGGAACAACAAACTGAAATCTTAGACAGAAAGTGAAAAATTCTAATAAAAGCTCATGGAGTGGTATTTTGCATTTATGCTTGTTGGTTTTTCACATTTTTTTTTCAATTTTTTTTCTACAGATATTAAAATACACTAGCTTCCAATTATAAAAAACATCAGTAACTATTATCTTCATGTGGTTACTCACCTCTGTTCTTTCTTGCAAATGTCACTATAAACACTAAGTTCAACCATGCATCCTTTATTCTTAGGAAAGGCACTTCTCAGAAAGTGATCCCATATATTGGGATATATTCTGAATAACATACAATAACAAAGTTTCTATGTGTCTGCATTTTATGAAGTGAGTTTCTGACTTTACTTATGCCTTGAATCTCAGCATTAAATTTTATAATTTTCTTACTCTTCCTTAAAACCTATGCCCATATATTATAAATTTCACACAGGAAAGTGTTAATCATACCTGAAGCAGTGTATAATGAAATCTTCATAGTCTATCACTGGTACATCTCTGTTTGCCACAGACACAGCTGGAAAGATGGAAGAGAAGCCCATATTTTTGCATTGGTTGCTTTTCCTACATGATTTATCAATGATATTGAAGGGATAAGATGGTTAATATTAAACAACTGTAAACAATTTTGATTTTGATGTAGCCAGAAGTTTATTTGAATGTATATAAATCTTTTGTGCATTAAGCAATTTAATTACACACTGAAATAACACAATAAAATAAATCTAGATCAGAGTTACAACCTGAGGGATTATTTTTGACTGTTGACATTTATTTTGTGATCACAGAACAGGCTTGACCTGAATGGATATGTCATATGCATTGCTTCAGTGACTACTGGAGGCAATCCAGAAAGTAAAGTTCCTAGTCTTTCCTTATTTTAAAAAGCAGATTTCCTGAGAAACAGGTAGTGATGATGATATTTCTCAAAGACATATAACACTGAAAATTATATACATATGATCTTCATATGAGGTATTGAAAGAGAACATACTTTGTCCTCAGACTTTGGGGTTTTATGGAATAATTGTAAAGGTACAAAGATGTTCTTTCATCTGTCATGTTCATTTGGTGCAATGGGCTAGACTAGAACTGTGAAACAATGGTGTGGAGAGTGCTTTCTTTAACAAAACCATAGGCCTTCTGTTGTTTAAAACATTCTACTCTTTTTTTCCTTGCCTTTTTTTTTTTTTCCTCCCTCACAGAAAGTGTGTTACTACAGGTGTTCATCAGATTACTTACAGCAAAGATTTTGACAAGTAAACAAAATTTCCCATTCTGTTGTTAGTGCCCAGTTGCAATTCTGTCAATAGTTGTGCCTGTCTCTGCTGAAAGACAGACAAAAGAGACCAGGAAGAATATATCTTTCCTTTTCATATGTTTGTCCTTTTGGTAATACACATAGAAAAGGGGTTAAAGTTTAATCACTGTTGCTAGCACATAGGGACATGCATTCTGGGTTTTGGTGTGCATAATGACTTTCATCTTGGAATTTGACTTAAAGACTGGTTCCAAAATATGCAAAAGAAGATGTGACAATTTAGGCTGGTGAACTGAACATAACAAAATATTTTTAACATTTTAAAATTCAACAAATTGTGTTCAATATATGCTCCTGCAGAGCTATTGATCAAAAGTTGTCCATAGTTTGAAGAGAAGCTAAATAGTACTCTCTGATTAATCTCAGACAGCTATGCCTGTCATGTCACTTTGCTTCATTTTACAGATTATTAATGAACTAGAAGTTAATTTTATTCAGTATTACAGATGCCCCAGGCCATCCACAATGTGAGACAATTTATGATTCTAATGTAATCAATAGGATAAATTGATGTGCAGATATTGCTTATGACTGCACACTAGAATAACTGTATTCAAAATCCCATTTAACCTATCTGTTTAGCACAAACACAAATTTCACAGACTTTTTTTCTTATTTAATTTTCAGTGCCTTAGGGAAAAGCAAAGCGAATGGCAACTTACCATAGCTTTAGCTGGAACTAATTTACTTTTCCTTTCCCAAAAGTTTTCCATTTATTTACCAGTTTTTAAATGTACCTAGCAAATAAATGTTCCCTTGTGTTTAAAAATATTGACGACTCTTATCACTACCAACAGTTGTCCTGGGTTTTAGAGATAGGGATTTTGGAGCTTAGTGTATACTATCAGATCCTAGGATGTTTTTTTCCCCATTGGGGCTAGAATCACTTTCTACTTGGTCATTCTTCTTTTCATGACCTGCAAAGCTAGTCTGAGCAAGTATTTGAAGAAAATGAATTGCACAGATCCCCAAAAAACTCTTTACTATCTCTATATTTGTTACTGGGTTGAGTGGGTTCTTGTAGCCTTTATTGCCAAAAGCTGCCAAAGAAAATAGTCTTGCACAGTAAAAAGAAGATTAAAGACAGCTCAGCTCTGTAAATTGAAGAAAATGCCAAAGCATTTTAAAGATAGAACATATATAACAGTTTACAATTAAAATATAGAAAAATCCTAAATATAACGTGGGAAGTGAAAATTTGAATACTCATTATTCTTGTTCTTAAAAAGATTAAATATTGCTGTGGCTAACCCTAATGCATTTTTTTCCTACATTCTTCCCTACAGCAAGAATATTACTGCCATGTATATTCCAACTGATGGAATAAATCTGCACATTTGATTCAAATGCACAGTCCATTTTATTGCATACTTCTTCAGTACTTACACAGGAGAAAATGCAAGAATTCCATAGCAGATGGATACATATCCCAATATCCTTCCCCTCTTCATAGGTCCAAATGAAGTTCTTACTGATTAAAATGACAACACTCCACAAAATGTGATGTCAGGCTTCCCTTTGGAAACTTTCAACAGTATAAAACTTATATCCTTACTGTTCTTATGAAAATTCAGTTGGGTTTGAGTCTACTACACTACTTGACTTTAACACCATGACGTGACAAAATGTTCTATTGATACATTGAGTTATCATCCTTTCACATTCACAGCACTTTGTTAACTTGTCATTAAACTTCCAAAGTGTTCACAGACAGGAAAATGGGATATATTGGTCCGCCTTCTCTGTGGTATGTTGATATTATGAGCAAATTGTCAGAAAATAATGGCAAGTGCTTCTCACACTTCTCTGAACACCTAAACAGGGGTGATAAGTGTTAAATAACTGGTGTTGTGAAAGGAGGCACATCACTGGACTGAATAATCAAAAGGCTTAAGCCACTCTGAATAATCATTTACAGTTTTTGTCACTTCTTGGAGCTCTATCGAGGGCACTCCAAAAAATGCCTTTTAGGGAAGGTGCATGCAATGAATTGGCACTTTTGCTGGATCCTACACTGACATCATTTCTTAATGAAGTCACTCAGATTTTTAGGTTGATGTAGCTGAATGTAGGTTGCTGTCAGAGCTCTGCAACTGTGGAGTGAAACTGTGGCTGGATTCAGCCCTTTGCACCCAACACTTATGTAATCCTAGCAGAAATCACCATGTGAGGTGGCCTAAAGGAAGCTTGTAAAGGACAGCAAACAAAAATATGCACTAATACCTGTCAAGAGCCACTCAAAATTATGGCTCATTTCAGCATACCTGGAAAGAGAAAGAATGTTTTATTTCTTCGTGACTTTTCCATCAGCGGTACTTTTGCATGATTTAATGATATTTTTTAAAGTGCCATAGGACAAGTATTGCTTGTATCTCTCAGACACAGCTGGGACTGATTCTAACAGTCTTCTAATATTTATAACATGTCTAAAAGCTCACTGCTATTACACAGAAAAAAAGAGAATTATTATTTTTAATAACTGGTAAGTCCTTTTTATTATGTTTATTTCTTCAAGCTAAGAATCTTTCTAAATCAAGGAAAAAAATATTCAGATTTGGGTATTTTTAGTTACCCTATTTTCATTTTTTATAGATTTATTCTGTTTTAGTTGTAATAAAACTTTATCAGACTGTCCAACCCTACAAAGTCCATAGGAGACAATTTTGTTTGCCAAGCAGCTTGATGAAATTTTAATGCACAAAATACACTTCAACTACTACCTTATTGTTTTTCACAAGGTTGTGTCTTCTCACTGAAATACCTGTATCCACCAACACACCCGGTACCTACAAATACAGTTCTCTCAACTGCTTATCTTGCATAGAATCTCAGACTAATCCCACTTCTTTCTGGAGCATGTTCCCTTTGTGCAGTATGGATAGTTACCTTTCATCCATCACATTTCCCTCTGAGCTAGTTAAGTGGTTTTCCCTGTTGGCATTTGGAGTTCCTCTTGTCTAATCCTGGAATGCTGCAGGCTGAGCAAATTGATATTGTTTCCATCATATGATCCCAATGAGCTTGTGGCTGGGGAGCTGAGAAATGTTGCTCCTACTGGATGTCAGTAATGTGTAATCACCTTCCCAGCAGCAACTTCAAAAACTTCTTTGAATGAAAGCCTAAGCTAATGTTTGACTCAAAAAGAACCAACTCACAGAATTCCAGCAAATCACTATACACTCTTCCTGTATGATTTTTTAACATTGCATGTTATTTGCATTTGTGTTCTCAGGCAATGGAGGCTAATGCATTTTTGTACTGTTTAAGGTGTTCTGATATTGTGAAATCCAATGTATGACCAGATTATGACACTGTTTATATACAATAATTATTTATGGTGGTTGATTATGGCTGGCTGCCAGGTGCCCTCCAAAGCTGCTCTGTCACTCCCTTATTGAGCTAGCTGTGGAGAGAAAATGTAATGAAATGCTTGTGGGTTGAGATAAGGACAGGAAGAGATCACTCACCAGTTACCGTCACAAGCAAAACAGATTCAACACAGAGAAATCAGTTTGATTTATTACCAGTGAAATAAGAGTAGGGAATGAGAAATAAAATCTAAATCTTGAAACACCTTCTCCTGACCTCTCTCTTCTCTACCTCCCCCTCTGTAGTGCAAGGTGATAGGGAGTGGTGGTCAGTTCCTCACACGTTGTCTCTGTCACTCCTCCCTCCTCAGGGCCATGAGACTCCTGGCATTCTTCCTCTGCTCCAGCACAGGAGACAGTCTTCTAAAAGCTTCTCCAGCATCCTTCCCATGGCATGCATTTCTGCTCAAACTTCTCCAGTATGGATTCCTTTCACAGGATACAATCTTTCAGGGAGGACTGCACCCATGTGGGTCTCCTGGAGGGTCACAAGTCCTACCAGCAAACCTGCTCTAGTGTGGGTTTCCCACAGCTCACAGCCTCCTTTGGGCTCCAGCATGGGCTCCTCCACAGGCTGCAGGTGGATTCCTGCTCCAATATGTACCTTCATGGGCTGCAGAGGAACAGCCTGACCCATCACAGCCGTCACCACAGGCTACAGGGAAATCTGCTCTGGGACTTAATGCACCTCCTCCTCTACTGACCTTATTCTGCAGGACTATTTCACATATCCTGACTCCACTCTCTGGCTGCCCCTTCACAGTTTTTTTACCCCGTTATTAAATCTGTTGTCTCAAAGGCTACCACCATCACTGATGAGCTCAGTCTCGGCCAGCAGCAGGTCTTGCAGCTGGCTAGCATTGGCTCCATCAGACATGGAGGTAACCTCCAACAGTTTCTCATGGGAGCCACCTCCATAGCCCCCCTGAAACCTAAGGCTTGCCATGCAAACCCAATCCATTGTAATATATGTATATATATATATATATATACATAATTTATTATATCTATCATTTAAATGATGGTATAAAAAATAACTGACAGAAAAAGGGTACAAACTTAAGTGAAAAGCTCATAAAAAATAAAATAATGGGATTCCAAAATCTAGACATTTACATTTTTAAGTGAAGGAGAAAGAGATGGAGGAGAAATATGAAAAAAAAACCCGAACAAAACAAACAAATAAAAAAATTCAGCTGTTCAAAAACTACTAAAAGGAAAGAAATTTTTTTTTGGTTTTGGAAAAGTATTTCTGATTTCCTGTGATTGGNGTCACAAGCAAAACAGATTCAACACAGAGAAATCAGTTTGATTTATTACCAGTGAAATAAGAGTAGGGAATGAGAAATAAAATCTAAATCTTGAAACACCTTCTCCTGACCTCTCTCTTCTCTACCTCCCCCTCTGTAGTGCAAGGTGATAGGGAGTGGTGGTCAGTTCCTCACACGTTGTATCTGTCACTCCTCCCTCCTCAGGGCCATGAGACTCCTGGCATTCTTCCTCTGCTCCAGCACAGGAGACAGTCTTCTAAAAGCTTCTCCAGCATCCTTCCCATGGCATGCATTTCTGCTCAAACTTCTCCAGTATGGATTCCTTTCACAGGATACAATCTTTCAGGGAGGACTGCTCCCATGTGGGTCTCCTGGAGGGTCACAAGTCCTACCAGCAAACCTGCTCTAGTGTGGGTTTCCCACAGCTCACAGCCTCCTTTGGGCTCCAGCATGGGCTCCTCCACAGGCTGCAGGTGGATTCCTGCTCCAATATGTACCTTCATGGGCTGCAGAGGAACAGCCTGACCCATCACAGCCGTCACCACAGGCTACAGGGAAATCTGCTCTGGGACTTAATGCACCTCCTCCTCTACTGACCTTATTCTGCAGGACTATTTCACATATCCTGACTCCACTCTCTGGCTGCCCCTTCACAGTTTTTTTACCCCGTTATTAAATCTGTTGTCTCAAAGGCTACCACCATCACTGATGAGCTCAGTCTCGGCCAGCAGCAGGTCTTGCAGCTGGCTAGCATTGGCTCCATCAGACATGGAGGTAACCTCCAACAGTTTCTCATGGGAGCCACCTCCATAGCCCCCCTGAAACCTAAGGCTTGCCATGCAAACCCAATCCATTGTAATATATGTATATATATATATATATATACATAATTTATTATATCTATCATTTAAATGATGGTATAAAAAATAACTGACAGAAAAAGGGTACAAACTTAAGTGAAAAGCTCATAAAAAATAAAATAATGGGATTCCAAAATCTAGACATTTACATTTTTAAGTGAAGGAGAAAGAGATGGAGGAGAAATATGAAAAAAAAACCCGAACAAAACAAACAAATAAAAAAATTCAGCTGTTCAAAAACTACTAAAAGGAAAGAAATTTTTTTTTGGTTTTGGAAAAGTATTTCTGATTTCCTGTGATTGGACAATACTGATTTTCAGCTAAGAACAGTGGCAAAATTCCCCCAAAGCAGACAGTTTTATAGCTTTCTTAGGTTAGCTACAGGCAGCTCTAGCAATAGTCTAATATGTTGTCTTAACCTGTGTGGAAAGGGTCAAAGTATAGCTATTCTAATCATGCAAGTACCAGAGAAGTTGGCTCTCAGCAAGGTTGGTACCTGCAGCAAATTCAGATAATCGGACATCATCTTGGGAAAGAAAAAAAAGCTGATTTTTTTTCTTGTTTTTATTGGCATATATTGTCTTATTGATATATATCTTGACTGTATATATTTATATTCTTGAAATTAAATGAATGAAAGAATGTTCAGATTACTAATTTGTAGTGGGACATTTGCTTTGTTCTCTGGAAAATGTTGCATAAAAGCTCAAAAATGTCAGGTTTTGAGTCAATAGTTTTAGAATGTCACGTACAAAACTTCAGTGATCTCTTACTATAATAGTTGACATACTGACCAGAAAAGACTGAAGTTGTTCTAAGTGGGAGCTGTGACTGAAGTGTCTTTGGGTCAGTCTGAATATATAAGTCCTGGAAAAAAGGTATTTCATTTCTCAGACAAAACTGGAGATGTAGCTATGCTCAGGTTAAGAGATGTCCTTTGTGTTGTGATGCAGGAGTGGTGGGATATCTCAGTAAGGCAGGTTCAGTGAACATGGTGCATCTACCCTATTAAATATTTTCTTAGAAACATTTAGACTAATTGCTTTTACTTGGAGTTTTTCTGACTTGAATGGTCTCCAAGAAGCAAAGCTGAAGCCTAGTCCCATCAACCATCATCCTTCTTAAAACTTTCTAGAGCTGCTGAGAAAGGTCTAATAACTGCCATGAGATTCCCTGTGCCCATCCGTATGATGTGAGAGAGACAGAGGTTTGCCTTTTAACTGATTCCCGTTTTCTTGCACACCCTAGGAAGTCTGCAAGGAAAATATATTCAGAAGCTTAGTGTCAAGCTTTTGAGCAGATGTTCTTTCTGCCTATACACCTCTCAGCAGATATCTCTGACTTTTTCTCCCCAGTCATCAGCGAAAAGAAAGATATGCAATATCTCTACTCCTTTTCCTGCCAGCTATTAAGTTTAAACCCCATCCTACTCCTTTTCTCCATGGGGAGATGAGCAAAGACTTAGAAGAGTAGCCAAAGGCTATAAATTCCTGGAAGAGGACTGAAGTGTCAATACCAAAACAGAATGGAGAAAAGGGAAAAGAAGAGCCTAAGGATAAATGTATAGAGCAAGAGATAGTGAAGATGGACAGGACTGAAGAGGCAATAGAGAAAGATAATACTTTAGGTGCTGGAGAGTAGAAGAGTCAGAGTTTAAATAAAAAGTGTTTAGAAGCTAGAGAAATAAATCCATAGAGCACAAATATGTCCTCAAAAGAAACCTGGATTTTGGCCAGCTTCATAAAGCTGAAAATATGGTAGTCCAATGCAATTACATTTAATTGTGGGAAATGTTTGTATGTTTGCAGGAAGTATCATTTCTGATCCTGAATCTTCTCAGTCATAAATCTCAGCTTTGAGAAAAGAATTTTGCTCCCTCAAACACAGCTGTACCACCTAATTGTTAGGGGTCAGTCTCTGGAAGTGTAGTTTACTTTGCTGAGACAGTTTCTGATTCTTTGGAAAGGGCAAGAATCAGGCTTCTGTCTCTGGAATCGAGCAGCTGCTGCAAAGGGAGACTGAGTGGCAAAAAGTCTGTGTGCACGGGGTTGAGTACTCATCTCATGGGCACAGGCATGAATCTCTTTAAAAGTGGGAATGCAGACCTACCTAGATTAATTCCACCCAGAAATACAGTGCACTTAGAGAAGGAGGTGCTGACAAAGAATGGTTCAAGGAAGGAGGGCTACCTAGAAAACAAGAAAAAGTGTATTCTAAATCATCATTTTCCAAAGATCTGAGGATCTGTTTAGATGCCATTTCAGCTTTTGAGATGGAGATTTCCTGTAAAGCTAGGCATTTATGAGAAACAAAGTAGCCTGGGGAGGTGGTGAAAGGGAGTATGTAGGGAGGGATGTAGATGGTGTGAAAAGTGTGCTTACTACAAAAGTGGGAGGCCAGTGTTCATTTTTCTCTTGAGCCTAAGAAGATTCAAACTCACATCTGCAGGAGCTTAAGGTAATTCCTTAATCACTAGGCTAGAGAATAATTAGATGACATGTGCATTTACATTATACAGTGGAAGACTGAGGCAGCTTACCACCCTCTATCTAAGTGCTTGGTGCCAAAAAGTAACAACTTCAGGATTTTTCTTGCTTGTGTTCTCTCTGACCATCCGCTTTGTATGTATCTGATTGCAATGGATTTAAAGTTATCATTCTCTGACTGATGTATAAGTTACTCAAACGGGTAAAGAAAAGAGTCTTGACACTTTCATGAGTTTAATTGAATCCCACTGATGTCAGGGGAATTTATCATGCACTGGACTGAGGTTTAGCAAATAATACTTATCTCTGTAGTTTCCAACCAGTGGTAGGGAGACTCTGCCTTCAGTTGCAAACGGATTAAGGCAAAATGCTTTTAGACACTCAATACTGATTCCTTTTGTGGCAAGCTAATGAGCTCAGCCCTCACAAAGTGGTCTCAAGACATTATTTTTAAGTTAGCAACTCAGCGGTGTTTGAGCATTATATGGACAGCTGTTGTAAAGGGGTCACAAAGCCCTGTCAAAACAGCAGTCTTCATCTTCTTTTTTGGAAACCCCAAATTAAACAGAACTCACTTCCAAAAAATCCTCCAGCAAGGCTTTCACAGACTGTGTCAATTAAATAACATTATATTTGGTGATAGAGACAGGGAACCATTTTTTTTGTCCTCATTGTTTAAAGTGCTCATGCTGCACTCTGTTACTTGCAAAGCGACTTGATTTGTGATGAGCTATACTTTTGCTTATATTCCTTGCCTCCTGACCCCACCCCTCTCTTCCAATTATTATTCAAATATCAGGATTTAAATCAGTAGGAAGGCATGGGAATATTTCTACCATCACCAGCTTTGCTTTTCTTGTACAGCATTGATGTGATAAACATAACCTGTCAGAGGGCTGACAAAATATGATCTATATGAGAGGAAATTGTCATAGTTAACATTAGAAACCATTTACCAATGAAATATGAGAAAGTTTTAGTTAGTCCAAAACATGAACCAAGTAGCACAAAGATGATTTTCAAAAATGTTTAAGAAGATTTAAGGAGATGGGATTAAACACCTCTGGAAATTGAGATTAAGTACCAGAAGACTTTTAAAATTGTTTAAGTCTCTGTGTCCTCTTCTGGTATTCCAAGTTTTTACCTTTAATCTGTTTCTCTCCTGTTGCTTACTACTTAGTCTCATACCAATTTCCCCTCACACTCCTCCCTTTTAATTTTTTTTTTTTTTTTTTGTGTTATCCTTGTTCTCACTTCATTCTGACCATAACCTTGTGGTATCTTTTTCTGTTCCTCTACAGCCTAAGTAGTCTTTTGCTTTTTGAGAATGTCTACAGGATTCCTCTTTTCTTCTTTCCATAAGTTTTTTTCTTATTTTCCATTTTTTTTCCTATTCCCATTGTTGCCTCACACATTCAACTTTTCATTTGTTCCATTTCTGTCTTTGTTGTTGCCCAAGCTGTAAACTTTCTTAACACCTTGGAGGCTATAACCTCCCTGGAAACCACCTAAAAGAGCACTTAGTTCTATAAGTTTATGAACATATAGCTGAAATGCCAGGAAATTTGAAGCATACTGGCAGCAGGTTATGCCATGGTTATGGCATGGCAAGAGCAAAATATATTGAAGTTTTATGCAAAATGCAGGTTCTCCTGTGAAATTTTTACATGCAGCTTTCTTTATGGACAGCAAAATTAACCTTCACCACAGCTTATCTTTCAATGAGAAAACAGTGCATGAAAGACCTACTTATCTTTTATATGAATCTCTCAGAAGTTTCTACTTTTATATTTTTATTCATTTTTAAATGCACATGAAAACATTTCCCATTGTATAGTTAACCATAATATATTTGTCTACATTATATTTTATATCGGAACCCTGAGCTGTTGCTCAATAAACTGTTCAATGATACTGAACTAGGCTGGATACTGGAGAGTAATGCAGTGTGTAAGAACAAGCTGTGTTCTTCCTTAAAGCAACTCACAGATACTGAGGTAATTAAGAATTTTCATTGCCAGCCAGAGGCCACTTCACTGCTTTTGGTGATGTCACTGGGTGGTCAAAAAACAATTCAACTTTATGAAGTTTAGAGAAGTTAGTAACTTCTCAGATTATTTCCTCATCATCTGCCAAGCTTTATTTGGAATTTTCTTACACCTTTTCAGCTGAATAATATAATAAATAAATTTTTTTTTTTTGAAGAGTGCAGAATGATATTTTAAGAATAATCCTGACACTTTACAGGGACTCCCCTCAAGCATGCTACATGTCCAGTTTCCAAGAATCAAGTGATTTCCAATTGTATCATATTTGCACCCAAAAATGTTGACAGCTTTTTAAAAAAATCTTTGTCTTTTAAGAAATAAGAAAACTATGATTATTAATTTTGTCTATGCACTTCATCACAATTATCCACAGATTCTGTTTTAAATATACACAGGGACAAATAACATAAAAGTATTCCAGTGAACAATCTGAAAAGTGCAAATTCAAACAAATAAATGAATGCTCTAGAATAACTACTTTTTAGTAGCAATATAAATAAATTAAATAAATAAGTAGGCATTACAATTCTCAGAGACTGCCTGCAATCTGTCAGCTAAGGTGAAAGTCACAAAAATCTTACAATGCCCACTAATAAAATAGAAAAATGCTAGTCTTAGTGTTATAAACCATTTTCTCAGTCATCTAAGGGCTGTAAACAAGATGGGATGCATTCATTTGTGGATTTCAGCATGTATTTTGTCTTGGCAGGTTACAAAATCTATCACAACACTCGAAGTAGGAAGGCATGTAGTTGAATAAATCCCTTGCTCTGTTACTGGAGGTCAGAAAGAAATCAGTGCTTGCATTTATAAACAAAATTTCTCTAGAGATTTTATTTCCATCAAGCATATTTCAAGACAGCATTGAAATACAATAGAGTCCATTTGTACCTGAAAACATGATACAGAATCACAAAATCATTAAGGCTGGAACATACCTCCAAGATCATTGAGTCCAACCTCTGACTGAACACCACAATTCCAGGGATGGTAACTTCACTACCTCCCAGGACAGCACTCCCAGGTTCCAATGCCTAACCACCCTTCCCATGAAAAAATTCTTCCTGATGTCCATCCTGAATCTCAGCTTAAGGCCATTTCTTCTTGTCCTTTAATTGGTTGCCTGGGAGAAGAGATCAACCCTCACCTGGCTACAGCCTCCTTTCAGGTAATTGTAGAGAGTGATAAGGGCTCCACTGAGCCTCCTTTTCTCCAGGTTAAACAATCCCAGCTCCCTCAGCCACTCCTCATATGGCTTAAAGAGGACCTCTCCAAACAAGCAACAGGTATAGATCATAGAGTTGCAGATACATAATCTGTTTCCTTGTTTGAACAAAACCCCTCTTTCATTTGCATATCACTTATAAAGGGCCTCTAAATACAATTTTCCCATATTTGTTCACTTATGGGGCCTTTGTATGGCAGGGGATGAATGTTTATGTTTTGCGAATGTGAGTCCAAAGTGAGAATCACCTGTAAGATCTGTCACTCTAATTTCCTTGCAAGAAGAGACTGCATTTCTGAAGTTGTTAGTGTATTTTATTTATTTTTTGGTGAATTTTATGGAAATATTTGAAAACTCACCCAGTCTAAGAGGATTTTCTTTGTTTTCTTAGTTTCTTGCTAAATAAATTTAAAAAAAAAAAGTGAAAAAAGTCAGAAAAATAAGCCCAAACCACTAAGAGTCACAGATTGCCTATGGCAGAAGCTTGTTCCTGGACATAGAAAGTCACTTGTTTTTTTCAGAAAGAATCTTGAATCCATTTTAAGGGATTGAAGAAAGTAGTGAAAAAAGTGCAAAATTGAAACAGCTCTCACAAAAACCAGCTGCTATTATCAATGCAAATGCTAAAACCATTGGAATTTGAAAAATGATAGATGAAGGCAATATCTTTATGCAAGGCAGATTTGGCAGACAGTCTGTGTTTACTTGAAGAGTGATATATAACTTCATTGTGATGCTGATTCTTCTAAGAACAAAAATAAAGTACAATCTGAGTAATTGCCTGTTAATTGAGCTGTCATATACCCAATGGAAGACATTTGTTTGCTTATTTTTAAGTGCATGCATCTCTGCAAGCACAAATTTGGGTACTTGTCTGCTGTGAAAACTATGGGAAGATACGAGCATGCTTGCAATTGGAATGCAATTCACTTTATATGGAATTTGTAGTATGAGGAAAGCAATCATGGAAGCTGAACCAGCTATCAACCTGGCAAAAATTATAATGAAGACAAAAAAATTTCAGAGTGAGGAAATACAGACAAAACATGGATAAAATACAGGCAAAAATATGAAAAAATAAAAGAGGACCTGAAAAGAGAAGTCCAAATAGAAAGTGGCATACAGTGACACAGAAGAAAGAGTATGTATTTCTTCTATTCATAAAAGTACAAAGAGTACAGAAAAATATGAATAGCTTGATAAGGGTGGAAGCCAAAGAAAAATGGTTAAAACAATAGCTAAAAATAATAGGAAAAAAAAGCATGCTTGTCTGCCAAAACACATTTTATACAGAGATTGTTAAATCTTAGACTCATAGGATATGCTGAGTTGGAAGGGATGCACAAGGATTATGGAGTCCAACTCCTGGCTCTGCACAGCAGCATCCCCAAGAGTTACACCATATGCCTGAGTATTGTCCAAACACTTCTTGAACTCTTCCAGGCTGGTGTTGCAACCACTGTCCTGGGGAGCCTGTTCCTGTGCTCAACCACCATCTGAGTGCAAAACGTTTTCCTGATATCCAACCTAAAATTCCCCTGACTTAGCTTCATGTTATGGTCAAAGGTGGTTCAGCTGAATGGCAACTTGATATTACAGTCTGTGGGCAAATTTTCTTTTAGCTTAAACAGTACCTTGCTTTCATTCTCCTTGAAGCACACATCAAATTGGTACATGGTGTCATTCATGGAATTCTGTGTTTTCTTCTGTTTTCTGATTACACTTGTGTATAAATATATGTATGGATTTTTATTGTGACCTGTGTTACTGGTTCAAAAATTTAATGTTACAAAAGTTTCTTAATGATCCAAGATCCAGCAAAGAGTTCGACTCATTATTTCCTAAAGATTTCTTTTCATTTTACCATTCAGCCTAGAGTGCACATTACTTGGCAGCTTTTCATTATAGTTTCAGATCATGCTCCTAACCTGACTTTCTGTAAAAGATGGAGTAAGTCTTGTCTTAATATGCATGCTTGACTTTGCACATTCTTCCACACAAGGCATTATTAATACATAACAGCAGCATTATTTTCCTGTTGATTGAAAAAAAGTGAAAAAACAAAATTAATCTTGCTTTCTATAGCTAAAAAATATCATGAAATACATTAATGTCTTTATTTTCCTCAAGGAAAGTTCCAGTGGATGTGTCCTGGTTTTGGCTGGGAAGGAGTTAATTTTCTTCTTAGGAGCTGGTACAGTGTTGGGTTTTGGATTTAGTATGAGAATAATGTTGAAAACACAAGGATGTTGCTCAGTAGTGCTTATCTTCGGTCAAGGACTGTTTGGTTTCCCATGGCCAGATAGTGAACAGGTGCACAAAAATCCAGGAAGGAACAAATACAGGACAGCTGACCTGAACTCGGCACAGGAATACTCCATACATAATATCATGCCCAGTATATAAACTTGGAGGGGCTGATTGTTGCTCAGGGATGAGCTGGAACTTCTTGCATGTTTTAATGAAAATTTAATTTCCTTTCCATTTCTTTCAATTTTAGCATATTCTTCTGGTATTTTTATATAAAAAAGTTTCTTATTCTCAGATTAGAACAAAATGTTACTTGTTCCCTCTCTTCCTGTATGCAAACAGCTTTGTCTTAGGTTCACTCACTAGCCTGTCCCTATGTCCAACTATTACCCACCTGAAAACTTGCCTATTAATCCATCAGATTGTATAATTTGTTTTGTGAGACATTACATCTTCCTAGAATAGGTCACCAAAGAAACAATTTTCTGTTTCTGATCATATATCCCTCACCTGGAAGAAGAATTTTTCAAGAGGAAGAAGACATAGGAACAACTTACTACAGTTAGTTAAAAAAACCAATGAACCAACCAAAAAACCCCCCACCCCAAAAACAAACAAACAAACACCACAAAAAAAACCCAAAAAACCAAAAAACCAAACCAAACAAAACAAAACAAAAAAAAAACCAAAAAAAAAAAAAAAACCCCAAAAAAAAAAAAAAACAAAAAANCCTCATTGTTATATTTAGGATACTAATTCTGAGGGGAATCAAAGATTCAGCATATCCTGGTGTGTTTGGATACATATGTGATTGCAATGCTTGTGAAATGAAATATTAGATTACTGTTGACACCAATTGAAATACAATCAGAGGAAGTGTCACAAATAAACTTTTGTCTTCCTTAGGTCATGAAACTTTCATTTCCAGGATCATGAATTCAGAACAAGCATGTGTATGAATACAAATGCACAAAATTGTTAAGGAAATAATCAGAATTTCTAATGTTTGTTATTTTTAGATGCTTCCCCACTAGACAAACTCTGAATAAATATATATAAATACAAGGACTATTCAGGAAGAAAAAGAAAGTGGTTCAGCACAAGCAGTAATCAAGGCTAGTTATATCTTTTATTTGACTGAAATTTGTAGATTTTAAAATATATTTCCATCAACACAGGTTTGCACCTGTGAATGGGTTGCCTCTGTAGCTCTTCTTACTCCCTTTAATGGAAATGTGATAAAGACATGAAAGGAAAATAATGAATATTCATGGAAAAAACATCTCAAGCATTTTTTTGAAAAATGTCTTTGAAACTTAGTCCTTCCAAAGCTACTCTGATAAACCAGAAGTCTGTTAAAGACAATATAGCTCTGGTAGATAGAATGGTAGAAGAACCTTTACTGATTATGTGGTCCTTAATTTAGGATTTTCAGCCAGGAAGCCAAACTGTAGTGTAAGGCAGAGAGGAGTTAAATACATACATGTTAAGCAAATACATGGAATTTCATATGCTTCTGCGAATATTAAATTACTGTTTTATTATTAAAGTGTCTGTATGTCTGGCACCAAACATGCCTTTTTAGGTTTACTGTTGACCTGTGCACTCAACATTGTAAACATACGACATCCTCACACCAGGGGTACTATTGAAGGTAAAGAATATTCCTTAATTATAAGATACTTTTTTATTTTTTAATTATTCAACAGTTGTTACTGCAGGATATATTTTTCTACTTCTAATGTATCTTTCTGGGTTACCAGCATGCATGTTGTCATGAACAGGATCAAACAATGTGTGGTTTATGTGGAAAGCCACATTGTTCCATGTGGCAAAGTAGTGTGTAGTGAAATTCTATATCACAGTGTATCAGTCAGAAATCTTTTAAGCTGTGTTTATGAAGACTTCCATAGTGCCATTTTTGCTGTGTTCAGATGTACTCTTTTAGGCATAAACTCACTGGTAGGCTATAGAAAATGGAAGGAATTTGTTCAAAAGGAATTTTTAATGTGAACTCAAACTATCGGCTAAAATAGAAATTAGCATTGCTTAACTCTGTGCTCATCTGATGTTATATTTATTTGAAAAAAATGAATACACCTTTATGTATAAATATATAGTAAATAATATAAGGATACATATCAATTTTATTTTACAGTAGGATACTCGAAAGTTGTTTAGTTAACTTCAATTCTAAGTAGAGCAAATCAGCAACCAGTCCATGAGTTTTAACAGAGGGTGATAGGGAAAAATAAACTCCAAACACTGTTTGATGTTACAAATTGCAAGACACAAAGTAGCCATCTCTGGCTGTCGTATTGCTTTGGTTTACTTTCTAACTTGCTTACCTTCTCATTTTCTCTACATGGTGAGCCTTTATGACTTAACCTTTGCTGAGTTTCAGCTGAAAACAAAGACGAAAGAAGAAAAAAAATAATTTTTAAGGGATTTACTTGCACTCCTCTCCAGGGGGAAACACTCCTAGGTTGATAAATACTTCTCTAAAGAGCTGGGAATTCAGTATTCTTAATCCACTAGATCTTACAATGACCAACTCTCCAAGGAGCTGCCTTGTTCCATTATAACTTTTATTGTGTGAAATATATGAGAGTGTGTGTGTGTGTATGTGTGTGTGTATGTGCTTGTGTTCCTAAAGAACAAAGCAAAGACAATGTAAGTTCAAAGCCTGTCACAGGAGGAGTTTTAGCTATGTGTGTGGTTCATGTAGATAAATCACTCCCTTTCAGAATATTCATTAAAATAACTAGAATTATTCTCTTTGGACTGATGTATTAAAGTGAGGTGAAGAATATGGAGGAAAAAAAAAGTGGGGATTTTTCTTTTTTTTTTTATTAAAATGAAAAATTAATATACAACTTATTTAAAGATTAAAATTAAAAATACTAAAATTAAAGCTGCAAAGAACTGGTTGAATTTAGCAACCTCTTATAATTCTACAATGCATTATTGTTGGTAAAGGTCTGCCATTCATAACCTGTGGATCAAACAATTTTTCAAAATTAGCTTTAAGTCTGTGAGGGCAGATGGCAAATTTAATTATGCCTAGGGCAGGGCACATACAAGATGTTAGACTGAGTACAGCCTCTTTGTGAAAGAGCAGGTAGGATTCATCTTTTTTACAATCTTATCATTTAGTTCCCCAAAGTTGGTTATGGTACCAAAGCATTCTCACCTCCCACTGACATCAATGGACATGGGAGGTGGCGATCATCATTCACTACCACCCCCTTCATTCAGCATCCGACACCCCATCTTTGGGATATGGGTCACACTATACTAGGATGAACCCAAGATTCATGGGGGTTACAAAAAATTAATGTAGGTTACAAAAAGTAGTGAGCACAAAGGAGACTGACCTCATATCATTGTGATGGAAGCTCTGCTTTCCAGTTCTTCATAACCAAGTCTCTGTGTTTTACACCACTGTAGTTTCACACAGGGTTTAGGACTCTGGGAATCCATGATGCTGGCTTGTGGAAACATGCACCTGACTGCTCCCTCTCCTTTATCCATGAATCTCAGTTATTTTTTTCATATTGCTAGAACTGGTTCTTCTCCTAGGTCACTGCAACTTTGCCTAATTTATTCCCCTCTGATATCCATGTGACATCAGTTTGATCCCACTCAGCCCAAAGTGGTGTTTTGATAAATGTAGCTGTAACCATTCACTTTGAAAAGAATTAATAAGAAGTCTACACCCAAAGTAATCATTTGGTTAATAGCTGTGATCCTTGCTAGATAGGTAGTCTCACAGAATCATTTCACAAAAAATTGCAATTTGCAGATAATCACAGGAAAGTAACAGGATTTTAAACATGCCATTTTATTTTGTGTTTTTGCTATGTTAATGTATTCCCCCCCCCCCCGCCCATATTGCTATTGCTCTTCTGACCAATATTTGCATGTGTCAGAACCTGAAATGTGAATTCCCAGTTAAGCACAAAAATGTCTTTGTTCCCTTGGCTTAAGTGAATTAGCCAAGTTGTCAAAATTTGGAGGAGCAGAAATAACACAGATTAAAGCCTGAACCTTTGGGTCTTTCCTCCTCTAGCTGGTTACAGCACGGAATAAATGTACATACTATAAATATTAAAGTACCCATAATTTGTGTTACACAAAAAAAAAAAATCTTGTTTGGAGCATTAGGTGTCAAAAACTCACCCTTATTATTTTTACTTCATTATATACATATCAGTCTTCCCCAAGAAAAATGATATAACTTTATTATGAACCAGCAACAAAACCTAAGCAAACTCGAAAAGTTTAATTTTGAATCTGAACATGAAATTCAGTTTATTATAAGGACCTAAGATACAAAAGTACAGTATGCACAAAAATAAGATTTCATTCCTTCCTTTTTCCTGTATGATTGTCATAAAATGTTAAAATTACAACACTAATCATTTTTTATTGTCAAGAAAGTCATGCCACTTTACTGACCAGAGCATACAGCCAGAGTCATGGTCACATTATGGCATTTTAACAACCACATATCATCTGAGTCTCAGTGATCTCCTGTGTGCTTGCATCAATATTTTAATTTTGATTAATTCACCATCACTGTGGTCTGGGTCATGCTGAATCCTTTCAAAATTGCTGCACATTTGTGATTCCCCAACCACAGATCAGAGTTTAAATAACTGCTGTCTGTATTCTATGCCTTCAGCCTCACTGTGACTCTTTCCACCTCATCTTACCATGCTAATAAATTTGGCTGCACAAAAGGGAGAACAGGCTATTATGAAAGCATGTAGCATAGCAGTAGAAGTAGGATTATCTGAACTTTTATAGCTCTTTAGGTATTATTCTTTACTCTGCTAAACAACTTCATGTCCATGATTGTTTCAAAGGAAGCAGCTGCTGTAATTTGTATCATACTCGTAGAACTAAGCATGACTTTTCAAGAGACATAGAGAGGAATTCTTGGAGAGAACAAAGCAGGGCTTGCCCAAGACATGCTTTGGTTTGTCTTATAGATATAAAGTGTACAGAAAGTTTTTTATACACTTTCATCTAATTTTTGACACGTCAGTTAATGGTAAGTTGAAGTTTTCTCTTAGGTCACCCATTCCTTTGAAGCAAATTCTTCTGAATTTGAAGTCAGGACAAATGTGAACCACAGAAAAGGAAAATGTGCCATTAACAGAAACTATTTTATACTGGGACTCAGTTGAGAGGAAAAAAAGCATTACTTCTGAGCAACTTATTTGTTCTGTGAGAAGTAAAATGTGTAAACAAACCTTGCAGACTCATATTTCTCCCAAAAAAATCAACTTAATTTCTTGTTAAAGATCATTGTCTTCATCATATGAAAGACATTAAATGGTTGATATTTTAAATGAGTAGTCTCTAACTATGTAATTTTGACATCGTTACACAAGGCAGTGGATTATTAATGCACTAGTGGGCATTTGAGGTGGTGAGTGGGAGAAACCTGGCAGAATGGTCCATACCATGGGGAAATGCAAATATGAAAGACGACAAATCTGAGGAACAAAATGAAGGCACTGCTACAAAACTACTTTCTTGCTGTAAATTTCTGGTTTAGTACCTTTACTGTGAACAAGTTAGTAAATAGTTTATTAGCAAGGCAGAAATTTAATATTCAGTACAAAGTGATCTACAGCTTCATCAAAAGTCTTAAAAGTACATTAATAGATATCTGCAAATTAGAATTGTACAAATAAGATATATATGGCTTCCTTCTCAATGTATACATCTTGAGTAATTTTAACAAATTATTTTTGGTTAAGTCTGTTCCCATTCCCCTCTCTAAAATGTATTGTTTCAAAGCCATGAAGGTAAAAATAGATTAAAATACTACAAATATCTTCCCTTAGATAAAGCAAGAAAGAATCCAAACTGTAAATATCTCAGTTCTGCAGCTAATATCTTATTAAGAGCCCCCTGTAAGTAAGACATGGGTTGAAGAAGCTAACAGAGTATCACCAAGGCATGTTTAATTTTCTTAAAGAATGTGATAGAAAAATATACTGAGACACTGTCTTATAAGCAAATGAATGGATGGCATAGCACAGCTTTTGCTTATTATTTTAAGAAGCACTGTACAACCTTCAGTACACTCTACCAAGAGTGGTAGCAGTTCATATTAATGTCAGCTAAGATGAATCCTTGAAGTTTACAAAACTTCTAACTGTGAATTTCAGAAACAAGTCTGTAAGATGCCTCATGCATAAAATGTCACCTTTAAAATATCACATCGAAATAAAATATTTGCTCACAAAATAAACTCCACAGTAAAAAGCAGAAACTTATTTTTATTAAACACCTTAGCTAAAGATTTTCTTAGATAATATTTACCCTTAGTAACTTTTTGATCAAGTCAAACATGTAACAGACTCTAGCAACTGATATTTCAAAATGTGGAAAAAATATTTCAAGTATTAATAAAACACAGATATAGTAAAAGTTTTCTCATTAATACTAGTATTTCTGATTATGATAGAAAATGAAAAGAGCTATTGGAGGTCACAGAATAAAATTATGTATTTTTCATAATTTTTCTTGATTGTTCATGTTTGTTTACATGCCTTATCAACATTTTAATGCTTGCTTCAGCAAGACTATAAATACCTGTTAGATCAAATGAAAAGAGAAATAATGTTATCTAAAAAAGGTGTCACTAGGCTTTCCATCCTTTGATCTTAGTTTCTTGGCTTAAAGCTGTCAGAATTCCCACAACAGTTGCAAAATTTGAGTCCAAGAATCAGCAGTAAACCAGATTTTTTAATTGTGATATTTCAGTTATTTACTTATTAAACATCATCAAAAATAGAAGGAGTTCCTTATTTGTTGCTTTTTTTGCATTGATCTAGCTGCTACAAAAGAGAAAGTTCATTCAGCAAAATGCAAATCTCTCTAGAAAAGCCAAATTTCTTTTGCAGTCTGTAAAAGAAATAGGCATTTTTAAGTAGGACTTCATTTCAGGTTTTGGACTTCTGCTTCAACATTAGGTAAACTGTGCCTTGAAAACGTGTATTTCTTTCAGCTGTCTGAAAAAGAAGCCCAAGTTGGCTAGATATTTATAATGAGGTAAAATGAATCTGACCCAGACTTCTTTTGCTTGAAATTGATCTATCAGATCATGATAAATATATCAGATTTTTTTCTTTTTAGCTCTTTAGAAAAAATGGTATATTTTTATCTGTCAGTAATTCAGTTCGGCTTTTTTGCTTCTACTCTCCCTAGTGCACTGTGTTTTACTTCATTTTCACATCTCCTCAGTATTTCACTTCATTTTATCACTCTTGTTACTGATATTTAATAGGTGACTTCCAGTCAGCTCCAGGGAAGAAGGGGAGTAGTTAAGAAGAGAATGGTTCATACCAACAAAGACTCAAAATATTTGCATTGATTTGCCATATATGAGATTCTGTTATCTTGTACTGAACCTATATTATATATTTATAGACGTGTTCTAGTGAACTTCTGTCTGATCCTACAAAAAATATTTTATTAGATATGAGGTGTAGTACACATCCAGGTATTTATTGAGCTTAAGTAATAGCAAAGCAGCAGGAAAAAGACTGAAGTAAAAAATGAGATTAAATGTGTTTAATTTTTCCTAAATTTAAGCACTGAAATACTTTATCGCATACTGTCTAAACAAAATAAAACACTTTACTGGTTTTGGCTGGGATAGAGCTCACAGTGCCTCTTACAGAGCATGTTTTGGATTTGTGCTGGAATTAAGGTTGATAATATAGAGGGTTTTTTATTCCTGAGCAGGGTAATCCTTACACAGAGGCAAGGACTTTTCTGCTTGTTGTACTGACACCCTGAAGAGGAGGCTGAGGGGACTTGGGAGGCTGTGAGGAAACACAGCCAGGACAGGTGAGCCCAATTGGCCAAAGGGATTTTCCAGACCTAATGACATTATGCTCAGTATATAAAGTGTGGGGAAGAAGGAGAAAGGGGGCACTATTTGGAGTGATGGCATTTGTCTTCTAAAATAATAGTTAGCTCTGATGGGGCCCTGGTCTCCTGGAGATGTCTGAAAACACCTGCCTGCCCATGGGAAGCAGTGATTTAATCCCTTGTTTTGCTTTGCTTGTGTGTGCAGCTTTTGCTTTCCTTATTAAACTCTTTTTATCTCAGCCCATGAGTTCGCTTGCTTTTACCTTTCCAATTCTCTCCCTCATCCTGTTGGTGGGGGAGTGGGTGAGTGGCTGTGTGGTTCTTGGTTGCTGGCTTCAACTGCTGCATTACAGCTTCCTATCACCCACTGGTGAAATAGATTAATATTTAATTATGAACATATGTACTCAAGGAAATCACAGATAGAGAAAGAACGTTTCCATCTAGAAATTCACTCTGTTTCCATGACATTGAAATATTGCTTCCTACAATGTCTCTTGTCCAGATGAGCTTTAAGTGCCTTACATGATTTGGCTGCCACAGTCCTTAGCCATCATTTTGACAAAGTAATCACACCTCATTGCCAGAAAGTTTATACAGACATTCAAACAAAACATCCTTCCTGAATTTTCATTCTTATGATCTTATAACACTTGAAATAATACTTGCTCTATTGTTGGTGTGTGTATCTGCACGTGACAATATCCACTATTTTACAAGCTGAAAAGCTAATTATGTGTATAATACTCAAGTAAATTCATCACTGCTTAATCCCTAAACTTAATTTTTCTTGGAACTGTGGCCCGGAGTCAATATTTCTGCACGAATGTCTGCATTAGCTGGTGGAGTGAAACAAGAGGCATTAACACATACAGCAAAGCCTGTGATGTTGGGGACCTGATACTCACACTAGATTCTTTTCTAAAGCATAACTCCAGAATCACTGTTATGCAGAATCAAACCCCTTGAGACTGCATCTATCTTCCCATCCAAAGTTATGTGAAAGGAGCCCCTTTTTGTGTTCTGGTATTGCTTCACTATGCAAATCAGAGATTGGGGATGAGGGAGATATTCCTTCCAAAGTACACTCTCGCCTAATTTAAAACTGCCATACAGAGGTATCTTGCTCCAAACTACCTACATCTGCATTCAGTGACTGCCACAAAACTATACATCACAAATGAGATCATATATTTGGTCTATGACTCATCTCTGCAGCTCAAAATGCTTGGTATGATGCACTTGTGGGCAGTGGAAAGGCCAAATTCTAACTGAAGCTACAATTCAGTATCCCAAAGACTTTTTCATATTGTGATTTACAAGGCTTTTTTTCTATTTGTTATCCTCACTATAGGTTGTAAATTCTTAACTGTATCCAGTTGCAATATCTCTGTTCTGAACCTCATATAAGGTACAATTACTTTTAGTACTATTGTGCACAAATAGCAAATGAAACAATGTACCTAGGGTCATTATAAATTCTCTAAAATGTAAAGTTTTAAAATTGAGAATAGATTTATTTCTCAAATAGAGAGCCTTGTTCATACTAGAGTTATATAGAAATCACTTGTTAAAATTCTGTGGTCTCTGTTATGCAGGAGGTCAGACTGGATGATCATTATCGCTCCTGCTGATCTTAAAATTTATGGAACTGTGAAACATTTTGATATTTTATGTGCATATTACTAATCTCTTTCCTTGGAGGTTTTCATAACACCTCCCAAATGAATTTAGTATTATCTCTGAATTTCATTTACATGCTGTAAATTCAGCTGAATATATTGCCGTTTATCGGTGCACTGTTTGCAGTCCTTCAGCAAGTTTTCATTCTATGTGACAGTGTTCATATCCATGCCAATTTGAATTAATTTTGTGAGCAGGATTTCGTTTGACACTATATCAAATGCTTTAATGAAAGCTAGATATATCACATCTGCTTCATTCCCCTCATCAACTGGTTTCATTGCTTTATCAAAACAAAGTATTCATGTTTGTCTGGAATGATTTGTACTTTGCTAATCTATTTCTAATTTTGATCATGGATCACCAAGTGAGAGGTGCTAAAGGATGTTATAGATGCTTTCCTTACAAACAAAAGCCTTTAAAATTTTAAGACAAGATGAATCTCGCATGAATTTGTGAATTTGGAATACATTCATATTTTCTGTCTACTGTCCTCCTACAGCTGAAAAACATGCATACTTCTTTGAGTTCTGAAGATACTCAGAAATGGTCATTGTCAATAAAAGTGGTCAGAGATCTATCTTGATTTAGTCCATCTGACAAAGTATGAGTATATATGAGTAATATAGGGTTTTTTTTTTATTGTGCACAAATAGTTATGGGGTTAAGATTGAATATGGCTGCCTTATGAAAATACTTTTAGTCATAAATTCCATCTTTCACCTCCTTGAACGTACAATGAACCAGAGTACTGGGCTTTCCAAGATTCACTGCCTATCTCCCAGGCTCCGAAACTAACTGTATAAGAACTTTTACTAAGAATATATAAATAGAAAAATATAAACATCTCTTACATATATGCATTCAGAAGTAGACCAAAAAAAAAAAAAAAAAAAAGAGAAAATTGGAGTACCTACCCCTCTGCTAAAAGTTAGACATCTAAACCTGGATTCTTCAAACCTTCACATTCATGTAGGGTAAAGTCAGAATTAAGTTAGTTTAGGATGAGTCTGTATTGAAGAATTTGTTTTTCTGCATTCCAAGTGGAAAAAAAAAAAAAGAAAAAAAACAAACAGTAAATGTGGGGCTCTTTGATCATCTGTATTCCATGCCTGTATGCAGGCACATAAATGTTCTGTCTTTAAAAAAATACATTCCTGAAAGGAACATAATGGCAAAAATCTATGCTCAAGAATTCAACAAAATACCTTTTAGTTTTGTTTTCCTCTGGAATTTAAGAATATTTAAAAAATAAAAAGGGCCCCAAAACTGAATTATCATCTGAATAGATTTATAAAATGGACAACTCGGTAAGTAATAATTTTATTCTAATTATTCATGCAAATATTTATAAAAGCAATGGCTTCTGGCAGCTCTGACGGGGTGCCAATTTTCTGAAATAGGCTGTTGTATAGAGGCACTTCCATAAATTCCTTGAGTATGTAAATGGAAATTAATAAATGGAAAGAAATCTTGGGATAAATATACGTATAAGTCAGGAGCCTCTGTATTTACTGGAAATTAGTGTCTTCTTCTTAGAGCCAAAACAAGGTATTTGTTCTTATCTCCACTCCCTTGTGAGGATATATATTACTGTTATGATATCAAGCTCTTTCTTCTTTACAAGAAGTTTTGAGAGGAAGCTCAACACAGTATAACAGGATGCAAAACCAGTGTCATATTGCATCACAGTTTGCAACCAAATCTTTTAGGCTCTTTAATTTTGCCATATATAAAGTTGCAAGAATGAGTGAAAAAAAACTTCCTAAAATCTCATGAATTCCTTCTTTCCATCTTTTACTTTTGTCCCCTTTCCGAAAATTTGCAGTGCATAAGTAATCTGTATTTACTTCCTTATTTAATTCATTATCATCTAACAAAGGAAAATGTCTTGCACTGAAATATGGGATTTTATAAATTATCTCATAAATCATGAGTTGTCATAGATTAGAGATTGCCACAATAAGATTTTAGAGCAATTAAAAAATAAGTGACCCTGTATTTCCTGCTTTGGTTTAGGCTGTTGGGGACTATTTCATTAAGCAAAATAATTGAAATTCTTAAGTTGTTTCTTAAATGAACTAACTAGATGCATTCAAAAATTTTCATGCTTTTTTTTTTTTTTTTTTTTTACCCATGAGCTGTATAGGAACATTTTCACATTCTGAAAATAACTTTCAGTTATTTTGCTTTTATTAGACACATTCCCATTAAGTCCCCCTGATTTCCCAACATAATCTTACAGCTTCCTTGGCTTTTCTCATCTTTACCTCATTTGCTCAGTTCCCTTGGCTGCTTCTGCAAGATTTCTTGGTCATGTATCTAATCTCCTCCATGGCCTGTACATTCTTCAGGCTGTTCAGCATCACACAGAAATACCCAAGTAAACCAGTGAATTGAATTTTCATTTTCTGTTTCTATTTATAAAATAGCAGCCAAAATAAGAATCTGCTTTTTGGTGGATTCTTAAGTCTTCAATATTCCAGGAAAAATATAGGAAATTAACATTCTGAAGTAGTTTTTTTCTGCCCAGTTTTCACCTATTTCAGGGAGGCTATTACTGTATGTAAGCACGGTTCCAGAAATAGGATAATGTGATATTTTGCACATTATAAGTTTCTACTGGGTTCAGATCTGTAAATATTCAGATGACTATTCCCTTTGGCTTGATATTAATTTTTGCAATAGTAATGATAAAATTCTATTCTTCTCAGGGATTCAAGAACAGACTTTTTTTATAATTTAATGAAACAGGAAAACATTTTTTATTTAAAAAATTATTGGGTACACTCTTCACAAAAACAACTATTAGATGTAACTCTTCACTACTGATGTGCCCTGGTACATTTTTGTCCAACATATCTTTGTCCAGTGTTTTCATCTCATGCTTTTCCAAGATAAAAGGGAGCTGAGGTTACTGCAATAAGTCTAAGCTTCCTTGGTATTCACAGGTTAAATATTTAAAATTATAAATACTTTGTTAGTAATCTTGTGTACTTGGGGGGGGGGGTGTGTGTGTCTATACAAAAATATGTACACCCCTGTGACAAATTAGCCATCTGTTTCAGCATATATTTGTGACATGAGACAAAACTTCACATCTCAAAATAGACAAAACTGACTCTTCTCCCACTATCTTCTACATTTTGACAGAAATGTTGAGAGGAAATATTTTCAAAGCAAAATAAATACATTAGCATAACACTCTTGCAAATTCTGGTCTGTTTATCTGCAGTCATAGGTAAACTATAGAGAGAAAGGATAAATAGTTTCAGAATTAGCTGCATGATCTGAATGTATACCATGCTCTGCAGATCTCTGCTCACACAATCATTTTTATTCACGTAATTGGAACTAGAACCTGCAAGAAGTTTCTGAGTAACAGCAGAGCAGGTCATTTCTGCAATGTCATACTGCCTGGGAGAAAAAAAAAGAAGTCCAGAGGAAGAGTAACTCTGTAGGGGGTGATAAAGATGATAACATACACAGTGCTCCTAAGTACCATGGATTCAGTGTAGAAAAAAGGGGGAAGCAAATGGTAGTGTGTGCTGAAGAGGTTTATATCCAACTGTACTATTTCTTGAAATATATTTTTAACAGGTTGTGAAAACCCTGTTATTTTAAAGATATTGGTTAGCATGTCATTCAATGATACTATACTATTAAATATAAATTTTACAAAAGAAAGTTAGATGAAATCTGCAAGTTTCATAAGTAGGCAATTAACTATCAGTTAATAATGAAATAGTGGTTGCCAACATTTGTAGACATCTGCAGCACATGAGAATGGCCATCTCTACCTTGAACAGTGTCATTAAACTTGAAGATCAGTGTAGAAGAACTATGCTCTATGGGTTGCTTTGCATAACTTGAGGTCATCTTAACTGGCATGACTTCAAGGGAGAAATACAAAAACAGGGACATGCCATATGTACCCACAAATGAGCATGCAGGTTAAAGTTTATGAGTAAGAACGTAGCTTGCAGTTTTCTTGATTACATTTGGCTGTAGAATCTTCTTTTTCAGTTTTATTGGTGGGGGGTTGGGGGGGGATATTAAGTTGTTTGATTTTCAGTTTGAGATAAAAACTGAATAGAGAGAATGTCTGGTAATTTTATACTCTTGTAAATATTGGGTTTATTTTTTCCTGACTTGGCTCAGTATCTATATCTTGGTTTTTTATGAGACTTTCTTTCCAAACACCATTTCTTTTTAAATAGAAACTTGTGTTTGTCAGCTAGTTCTCCAGGGTCTTTTCCTATTACCTCCTTAGGGAAGTCCTGAGACATTTCAGAACCAATCCTGGGAAAGCTTTCTCAGCAGTTTTCCTTGTGGTGAGGTTTGTTGGCTTCCATTTTAGAATCCTTGTGCAAAAAGTCTTTCTTTTCCCTACACCTGCCCCCTTAGTAGATGACTGGTACCTGTGAGCTGCTGCATTCTCAGAACACAAGCTCTTCCTCTCACTCTGCACTATGAAATTATCTGATATGACAGTCTAATATGACCAGCATCTTAAAACTGTTCAATCTAGTTTTTGTGTCAGGGTTACAAGTTTCTTTTTGCATGCACTTTCAGCATCCCAGTTAGAGTCTCATTATTCAGACTCGCTCTGCATAACAACAATCCCAAACTGATATGGCTGAGAATGGCTGGAATCCTCTGTACTACATGTACTCATGTTTACCCATTTGTGGAATGATATGTAAATACCGAAATGCACGTGAAGGAAGGGGTAAGACACCAGCTAGTGTAGAAATGTATCTGATGAACTTGAGCTGAAATGATTCCTTGGTGAGAGGAACAGGTTTATCAGCAGATGATAAGGTGGCATGAACAGGGCAAATTATGCAGACAACCTGAGGTACTGTCCTGCTTGTCCTGCCTGCAAGACATTAATTTTCAAAGTGGATTTCTTCCAAACTGTTTCAGCATGCCACTCAGTCCTGTTAAGAGGTGCTTTCCTTCAAACCCCTGAAATTTCCCTGTTGTGGTTTCCATCAAAAGTGCGAATGCCACTAATCCCCTGACACAGAAACCAGCAGAGGAAAGATCAAGTCTAGGTCATTCACATATTAGCTGGGGGAGAAAAACCAACAGCCCAATGAGGAGAGTAAGGATAAGCAAAATTACCTGCTCTCTTCTGCTTCCTTGCCAAGGCAAGGAGAAAAGGGGCAAAAAAAAAAAGGAAGCTGTGAAAGATTGGTCATCTTCTTCACTCTGCTCCAGGGACAGAGCTGCAATGTGCTGCCTCTGCTCCCTGCTTCCAATCCCTCAGTTTTGGCTGGCCCCAGGATTAGGAGCAAGCCCCTTGCAACCGGAGCTCCTATTGGAAACAGAAGTTCCATCTGCTGAGGGTTTATGGGACTGGACCCATAATTTGCTCAATTACTAGTGTAAAGAAAACCATAGGGAGCCTGAGTAACAGCAGCTCCTAACCAAGCACATTTGCACTTCATCTGAAACTTGGTATGATTTATCAGGATCACACCCCCTCCTTCTCCAGGATCTAAAGCAATTTGTGAAGCTTAAATCAACTATTAAATGTATAACTAGGAGATAAAATCACAAACCCAGATCTAATTGGTATAGCTTAAATTAAGTTTTACATTTATTGCTGGGAGATAAAATTTGGATAGAATAACTATTACAACAGAATTAAGTAAAAGAAAATAGGTATGGTGTGGGATCTATGGTAACTTTTATTTAAAACACATGTCTGACGGAGGCAGCAGTCTGCAGAAAACATCTGATACTACTACACTGTAATGGCCATTTTCTAGACCAACACCCTTCTGAGCAGTGAGGCAAAAAAACTTAAATCTTAAACACAATGTTGGTTTTGGAAAATATATAAGAACATAAGAAGTTCAGTCAATAATGCAGGCAGGTTATGTGTTCAGCCTACTGCAATAATCAATCTCCCAAGGAAGATTTTTTATGGGCAAATTTCATATGAAGGTTTAAAAGTACATTCTAACAGAAACTAAACAACTGGGACAGATAAACTGGCAAAAATAATTACAGAATACTATTATCCAAGGAGACTGAGAGTAAAAAGAAAATAAATGATGAAATTAAACTTGAAAAAGTGTAGCTTGTTTTTATTTCCAGTATAACAGACCTTGCCTTAGGTTTTTCTTGTTCTCATTCTCAGTATGTCCTTTTCATCTCCTTTTGCAATTTTATAACAGGAAATATTGAATCATATTTGTGTATCAGTTATTCTTATTGAAAAGTTCAACAGTTCTCTTCAATAGATAGTTCCAGAATTAGAGAATAATCTAGGTTGCTAGGGCCCTCTGGACATCACCTGGTGTAGTGTTGGCTGAAAGTAAGGCATATTTTAGAGTTTAGTGATGTTACTCAGAGTCTTGTCTGGGAAAATATTCAATTTCCTCGAACAGACATCCTCTGTCAGCAAAGCTGTATTCAACTCCCTCCATTGCTTGACCAGAGTCACTGTGGAGTTTTTTCCATATATCTAAAAGGAATTGCCTTTGCTGCAACTTGTGTCCTGTGTCTTTCCTCCTTCTGGGGTGCAATTCTGAGGAGTGTTTTGACTCCTCTATGACCACTAATTAGGTCATTGAAGACCTTGATTAGATGCTTTCTCCTAATCTTTTTTTTAATTTTATAGCAAATGCTATTAAATACTAAATGTAACAATTTTTTGGTCACTCAAAATTTGCAGAAGCTTGAAAGAGAGCTTACCTATAAGAAGGAAGGAGACAATAAAATCTGATGCAACAATTTCCACCAAGTCCTTTTTCCTTCATTTATAATAGGAATTAAAAAAAAAAAAATTTGTTACCTATGTTTTGCCAGACCTTTCTAGGCAAATTTGCCAGTAAATCTTCTTTTTTATTTCCCTAAAGCAAGGTGAAATATCAGTGTGAACAGAAGTTCTAAGGATAAAGGCACAGGTCACAGGCTCAGGCATAAAAATATTCAAAATTTCTCAGTTCTTCACACAAATGAGAGCAGCTCTTAAGTGAGCACTTGCTGGAAAATAGCACACTTACCTGCACGAGAGAGTTCATGCTCAAAAGATCATACAAAGAATTCTGGCTGAAAATCTCCAACCTGGTTTGCTCTGTTTAATAAAAATGATGACTGCTCAGTGACCTCTGTCACTGAGTATTTCTTATCCTCATATTGCCCAACAGACTGGTAAGTGTTTGCACTTGTGCAAATACTTTCTGATTCCTGACAGATCCCATTGGAAGTTTGGCATAGTTAATATTTTTAACCTCTTTTTTTGTTGTTTTTAATCAACTTTTGCTTTTTCTAGTCATTCAGGTATTCTCCATTCTTACATTTCAGCATAATTTAGTCCAGGAGCTCAAAGGGATTTCCAGAATACAATTTTAATTATACCTTTCTCTCTTTCCATGGAGACAGGTTCAGATAACCAGAATATCCTCCATATGGAAGAGATAGAGATATATCACAAACAGGTAAAGTGATCTGAGATTAAACCTAGTTTTAGGATTAGCCCTTGCCACCCTTATTTCTATTAAGAGGCTTCCAAAAGAGGTTTATAGTAGAGGAAGATGTTAATCTCCTGAGCTGAAGCAAATAACTGCAGCAATTCTTGTGAATGACAGCCACTTCCAGACACTTGCTGCATGGCATCTGGAGCAGGTTTTCATGAGGGACAAGGAAATAAAATGTGGGTGTTCTGCATTTCAAAGTCACATTCCTATGCAGAAGCTGAGTTTTAATGCCCTTTTTATCTCTCTTTAATGGCTTTATGTGGCAAACCTTTGCTTCTCTGTAATAGATATTGTCTGCCCATATCATCATTACTTATCTGCTCCATGTGCCTGTAGACAGGGACATTAAAATCAGTCAGTCCATTTAGTTTAGCCTCTGCAGATAATTTTTTCTCAGAAGGCATAAGTTGTGGTTTAGCCCCAGCCAGCAACCACGCTCCACAAAGCTGCTTGCCCTCCCACCAGCAGGATCGGGGAGACAATCAGAAGAGTAAAAGATGAAAAACCCTTGGGTTGGGACAAAAACAGTTTAATGGGGAAAGCAAAAACTGCAAAAAGCATGCAAAAAAATGCAAGAAATTAATGTTCTGTTTCCCATGGGCAGACAGGAGTTCAGCTGTCTCCAGGAGACTAGGGCCCCATCACAGATAATGGTTACTTGGGAAGACAAAGACCATCAGTCCAAACATGACCCCTTCCTCCTTCTTTCCCACACTTTATATCCTGAGCTTGATGCCATCCAGTCTGGAACAGCCCTTTGGTCAGTTTGGGTCACCTGTCCTGGCTGTGTCTCCTCCCAAACTCCCATGCACTCCCAATTCCCCACCAGCATAGCAGTGCAAAAAGCCGAAAAGGCCTTGGCTCTGTGCAAGCCCTGCCCAGCAATAAAAAAACCATCTCTGTGTTATCAACCCTGTGTTCAGCACAAATCCAAAACACAGCCCCATACCAGCCACTGTGAAGAAAATTATCTTTACCCCATCCCAAACCAGCACCACACTGGACAACAGAGAGTCAAAGGGATACACTGAAAAGCATCTTTAAAAATAAAACATTATGGATGTACTGCAAATTAGGTCCTGTAAAAGAGAGCATTATAAAGATATATACTTATATATACAGAAGTGTATATACATTCCGTTGAAGTCAGATTGTTTTCTCTCAGGACTGGAAACAATAATACATATATTAAAATTAAATAAATAGATAAATAAATAAGAAAGAAATTATCCCCAAAAATCCCTCCTTAAAAAAAAACCAAAAAAACCTTCAGAAAATCCCCAACTTCTTCACTGTGTCTTTGACAACCTTTGTTGACCATTCATTTCTTTCTAGGTCTAGAATATTTATCCACGTGATGGAAAATAGAGGGGCTGAAGGGAGCAAGTAATGCCCCATCCCTCTCTAAAAATTCATTTTCAAAGCTAAATAATTCAGCTTCAGAACAAGAAAGTCACAGATCAACAGGTCTACTCTAAAATACAAAGCATGTCGCAATAGAAAAATTTAGGTTTTGATTAGCTGATGTGAGTACAATTCTGTTGAATCCCACAGAGGTGTATGCATTACCATTAACAGCAGTAATATTGCTAAAATTACTTTTTTTTTTTATTTGTTATCCACAGAGGAAAAATACATACTACTTGTGTCAAAGTTTTTCATGAGCTCTCTTTTTAATTTTTTCCTCTTTCATTAATTCTTATTAGCTTGTAAAGCCTTTGTCTCAAATTCTGTAACTCTTCTCAAGTACTGCATTAAATTGGGATATCACAATATACAGAAAGTAATATTCTGGCTTTCCCCTCATTTGACCAAGGAATGAGTCGAGTTTAGCTTAGATACATTTCTAGAAAATAATACTATTTCAGCTATGCAGGTTCAAACACTTATTAAAAAAAAAAAAAAAAACAACAGAAAAGTAAAACTAATTATCCTCAGAAATATAGAAGAGTGGTTGTATTTCTTCGAGGAATTAACATTTGGATATATAGCCAAGTACAGTTTCATCTCCTTTGCCATCTACATGATCTGCACTTTGGGTCAAGAATTATTTGATGGGCTATTTTGAATATTGGGAGGTGGGGGGTATTATTTTTGTTATTGCTTTTATGTAAAAGTCATCTTTTACTTACTCTTTAAATCATGAGGAGGACTTATAAGCAAGATAAAATTTTATTTTTTAATATAATTTAAATTCTTATTTGACTTGAGCAATTTTCCCTCTTAATTTTCTTATTAAATAACAAAACAATTTAAAGCAAATTATTCTCTTACCTTCCTTAGAAGTAAAACTAAACAAGTAACAAGAACTCTGTGTAATATCTTATCTATTTTTCAAGATAAAAAATATTTATTTTAAATTTTGATTGCTGTTAGGATTACATTGGGAAGTGATTGCAATAGGAAATTTAGGAAAACCCTGATAACATGAAAAACTAAGATGAATAATTGAAGCAGGTTAAAAGTCTCTGTAGGGGGATAGAAAAGAGGAAAAACTATGAGAAATATTTACACCAGTAGACAAGTACAATAAAAATTTTATGCATTAGAGTAGTAGTTCTGTGGATGGGGTTAGATACATGTAGCAGCCTTAATCAACCTAATATTTTTTTCACTACATTCTATTTTTTAAAAAAGTAGACATAATAAAAAATATGTTTCTCTCAGCACTAAGAAACTTTTTAAGAAATCATATACATAAGCATATATATATATATATACACATTTTGACTTATCTAAATGCAACAGAACTGAGTGGACTGAGTGGTACTTAATAAATAGGAGGTAAGTTACCCATAGGCATTGGAAGACAGCCTAGGAAGGGTTGGCTACAAGAATTAATGTAGAAAAACTCTCTCAGGATAGCAATTTCAGTGGAATTAAAACATAAGGAGGTAAAGCAACATGGGGAAAAAAATTTGAGTATGGGATTTTTCAGGATTTTTGTTTGTCTTTTGGTTGGTTTTCTTGGTTTGGGATTTTTTTTCTTAACAGGGGGATAACCTCTCAAGGTAAAATTTCTCTACTGAGGGAAAAAAAGATGAAGTTAAAGAAATACCAGGAATGCAACACCAAGTTCTAAAGAGTAAAACTGTTCTTTACTTTTTTCCAGTATCTGAGGAAAAGAAGTTGGAAAATATTTATTATTATAAAATAATGGAATTAAGACAAAGAATCAATCATGATGGACAAATAACAAATTGATATGAAATAAGCAAAGAAGTCTTTCACAGAACTAATGGAAATAGTTTGACATATTGAGAGGAGAAGAAGCAGATGAGCCTCACAAAATGAGATGTATATGGATTCTATTACAGAATTAAATACATTTTATAACAGCACATTTACAAAACATATTTTGCCTGAATTTTCACTAAATTGTTTCTCAATCCTGATGTCTCTCAAAGGAATTAAATTAATTTTATTCTATCCACACTGTTCACAGAATATGGAAACAACTTGTCCATGTAGAATGATTCACTGATTTGAATCAAGTATTCTTAATTTATCTTTCATAATTCAGCCAGCAATAATGCAAACTTGCTTGGAACAGAAATTGATTGAATGATGGTAAGCAGGAGCAGAATATACTGCAAAACATAAGCTTGAGAAAAAGCCTTCAGTACTGTATTGCTAAGATTTGTGGTGTCTTATTCCCATATGGTTCCAGTGAGTGACAGACTCTTTCCACTGAGACCCTCTGAAAGGGGAGATTAAGTTTTATCTGGGGTCTTACTGCCCAGCCCTGTCTGGGGTCAAAACTGTTGCAGTGACACAGGTAGTGTGCTGAGCAAACACGCCTTCATATTTGTTAATCACACCAAGAGAACCTAAAAATTTCTTCAGTGGTCAATTCTGCCTTTTACCAAGAGGACTCATATGAATCTTCAAAATCTGAGTGTAAGGCCAGCTCTTCAGCTGCCATAAGACAATTATTCCTTTTGATTTTGACTCTGCTCTGCCCATTTATGCTAATGGTCTGTCCAGATTATGCATAAACTTCAGGGATGCTGTGGGCTCCTCTGTCTAGCAGGTACTGCACTCATTCTGAAGTCACAGCATCACAAAACTTTTGTTTTGTAGATGGCTCAGAAGGGCAATGTGAAGAACACAGAAACTGTGTGTACCACGGACTATCTGATTGGAAATGTGAAGTACACTGGTGTGCTAAATTTAATCCTTCCACTAGCAAAAGGGACCAAGTGGCTAAACAGGACAAGTGTTCTTAGGCATTTTAGTAGTGTGCATTTTGTTTAACTCTGCTGTAGTCAGAAATTCTTCCAGAGTCCAGGCTTGCAGACGAGTATATTTGGCCATGATCTGGTACCTGGAGTTTTCTGTGGAGGGCAAAAGCTGAAAGGAGCTTGCTGTTTGTTTGATCTTATTTTATTGCTAAATAAAGAGAGATGGTGAGACTATTTCTCAACTAGTATATCACCCAGCAACCAGCAGCTTCTGTTTCCAGTGTTTTCCTGGAGGGAAAGAGTTTGAGTCTTCATAATTTCTCCCTCAAATATCCACATGGATATGCTTAAGTCTTCTGTTCCTCTGCTGTGTCTAACTTGAGAGGTGTTTGTATTTTGAAGTTTTATTTGAAGTTTTATATGTAGTTATGTATAAAACATCATCTTTCCCTAAATATATTTTATTTTGCTATTTCAGAATGCATTTTCCATATACATAAATGTGTGCTATGATTTTCAACCTACATCCAAGATAGTATTTATTGCTTATTTTAAACATTCATTGTCCTGCAATGCTGTTTTGAAGGATGAACTCTAGTCACAAGCTTTATACAAAAATATAGCCACTATGTGGAAGAAGGTTACTCTCAAGCAGTCACCAGTCTGAAATAAATAGCAGTGGGTTCGTATTTACGTCCTGACAGGAACCTATGACCAAACAGAACAAGTATATTTGGGCTTGTTTTTGAAGATCTGACATTGTGACTTTTCTTAGATCCTGAGTAGGAAGCTTGTAACTCATGTTGTCCTATGACAGTGACTAAAAGTCAAACATTGCACTGTGTTATCTTTCAGTGTCTAAACCCTTTATTTAATCTAGCATTTATATTCCTCCTCTATCTCTTTCAGATGTGCCTTTGAATTAATCTCCCATTTGACAAGAGAAACTCATGCTTGTGAGGAGGCTTTCTTTTGCAAGCAATCATGTTTTTAGCACCACAGCTCAACAGGGTTGCTGGATGCAGAAGGGGAAATTTTATTTCATTTAGCCATCCATCTACTGTTTCTTGCTTTACAGAGAATTTTAGGAAAACTCTTCTTTCTCTCTCTGTTCAGAATAAAATCAGTGGCAGAAATAAGAAAAATCCCTGGTTGTTATATACCAATTCTTTTGCAGCTTTCGTTATTTTAATCTTGTATTTTCAGCTTTTCATGTTTAAAGTACTATTTATCAGCAGCTCAGCTGGTGAGTGAATGTGCTGCCTAATACCCAAGAGATAAAAAATATTTTTAGGCATTTCTGCAGGATATCTGGTTATGTTTTCAGGTTAGTAACAGCAAGCCTCTGAATGTCCAAGTATCCTGGACTAATAGCTATTGAATGCACATACTGACAACAAGGTATGCTGAGCAGCTAGTCTGCTGTATCCTGGCACTGAATTTGCTGTGCTCAGGTTACACAGAAATATAGCTCTGCTCAAGAAGTCTTGGGAACAAATCTGGAAGAACCACCTTAATTTCAAACATTGGAATGCATTTTTCAGGCTGCATTTTCTTCCTTCTCTAGGCAGAAGCCCAGATCTGGCCTAAGTAGTGGGCCCTGAAAGTGCTAACCAAAGGCTCCAGGACATGGTGGGCAGCATGGCAGAGTTACCTTGCTTCACCAATAAAGGCAGCAGATTAATCCCAGAATTTATAATGCTTCTGATATGTAAACTAACTTGACTAGCTCTATGCTAGTCTCTCTGGTGGAACACAGATGTATTCTGCATATGGTGAGCTGCAGAAACACAATTTAAGTTTAAAGACTTTTGTTACATTATGAATCCACTGAGAGACAGAAAATGTAGAAACAGATTACTGTTGTATTTGTATTCTTTTCCCCTGAAGTTTTGTCTAGACATATATGAGTACACACGTTACAAGATTTAGAATTACAAGTGAAAATATTTTAAAACTGAAGTCCAAAAGAAAGGTTTAAATTAATCAAAGTAAAAGTTGATACCACAACCTTCCTTATTTCAACACTAATTTTGGATTAAATTCCCTACCTTCTTGTCCTGTCCTATAAAAAGTTTCCAGAACAAACTGGAATTTTCTTAAGGCAGTGTCATAATTTGAATACACTGTCCAATGACTTGTCCAATTATGTCAAATATCTGATTAAACTCAGTGAAATTTAGTTGGGAATTCAAAAAACATCCCAACAAACCTGTATTTTGGTAGAATTTTTACCTTAAGATCAAAATATTTATGTGCATTAATTTTTTGGGATAGTACTTTTGGAAGGTAATTTCCCATTAGAAAAGAAATTCAGATGAAGTAATCGCTATTGATTTCCCATATAACATGCTGATTTTAGACTACTGTATTATGTTGTCTCTTTTAATTCTTTATACCACTTCATACTGTGAGTTTTAATGGGTTTTCAGAGAATTCCTTTTTCTTCCCCTGCTAAGCAGAATTTGTATTTACTGAAAGGTTTTTTATGGGTTCTTCCTTCAGTGTTTCCAGCTGTGTTATAGTTAGCAAATTATATCAAAGGTCATTAATATTTTTTGCTTATTTGTTATCTGCTGTAAGTCTACAGACATTTAGTTTTAATATTTGGTTTTGAAAGCCTGTTTTCCCTTCCTTATTTCCTGCTGTGTATATGAGCAACTAAATAATATTTCAAATGAAAGCTGTAGATATAATGGAGGAGGTTTGTTCTACATTTAAGCTGTCAGCCTGAAAGTACTGTCTGTAACTCTGAAAATGTTCTGAGAACTTGAGTATTCTATAATAAATACTACTAAATTTTTTACTGTCACTAGAACTTCCTCACCTTTCTGCCCTATTAATCTACAAAGTAATTTTATGTCATGTGTATGGGGAATTTGCTGGTGTAAGGAAGAATTAGAAAAGGAAAGAAGGGAGTAAAATTTTATTTCTGGTATGGATAATTTTGGGATATATTTGAATTCAAAGTAGTAAACACTTCAACATTTCCTGGACATGAAATTGGAGAAAACAATTATTTTCTGCTTTTGAAAAGAAATTAATGTAAAGAAGCTCTAGGATATTTTTAGTCTTGCCTGCTTTTTAATTGAGGACAACACCCAGATGTTCTCTGGTATTTAGAAATTAGAAATTTATGGAGTTGTTTGAATGGCTTCTCAAAGGTCTCCATTAAAAGATTGTTTTAGTTGATGAATTATTTCCTTTTCTCTGAAGCAATATTAAATGTGAAGCAATTATTTAACTTTCTGTTTCACTCAGCAGGTTGTTTAGAAAAATAAAACTGATCATGAGATAAAATGAAAGCTGTATCACAGACAGAGTTTTATTACCTTTGCATCTGTTAAGAGTGAGGTTTTTCATCTTCAAGGGAACCACCACAACCTTTCCTGAAACATATTCAGTTTTATGAAGCCATTTTCTGCCCTCAAAGCATGGTAAAAATCAGAATGTAACCCTTGTCCTGAAACCCTGATGTCAATAGAGATTTTCCTAGTAAATGCCAAAAGTCCAGACCAGGTAAAAACCCAGCAGTTCTTACATGACAATAACGTCTGTTTCTTATTGACCTGCACAGAAATAACTCTTGTGATGAGAGGCCCTGTGATGTAATCCATTATTAATATGCTGAATCATTCCATTCATTTTAAATATTTGATTGCTTGTTTCTCATATAATATGCATGATACCTTCCTATATAAAATTATCAATATTCTAGGTGCCCGTAAACATTACAGAGTTGTTTATTAATAATCTGCCAGTAATGCTTTCATTATTCAGCAGTGAAGTTTAATTCTATTTTTAGCAAAGTCTTAGATAACCTCAGCCTGTGATCAACATAAAGCCAAAATGAAAACATCAGCACTGCAAATATGCCACAGAAAACCCCCTTAACAATAATTAAAATGATCTTTAGAAATGGAGGAAATAAACGAAAAAAATTCTACCTAAAAAATAAAAGTGATTTTTTTGTGTTGTAATTTTTAATGGAAAACCAATTCAAGAAAGAAATTATGTTGATTTCCAGCTCTGTTTGCAGCTGTATTTCTAAGAAAGCAAATTTCCAAGTGGTGTTTACAACAGCTAAACTACAGGTTAGCAGATTGAGATATAAGGCATTGAAGCTTCTTACTGTATCAACTTACAGACTGAGAAATGAGTCAATCCTTAAATTAAGTCAGAATAACAGAACATATTCACTCATGGCTTGCAATGTCCAGCCCAAGTGTTCTGTTATCACAGCATTTAGAAGGGCACTAGCTCTGTCTGCTGATGTAACTAGAAAGACACTAGATTTAGTTGTCTTCTCTGAAGTCCTCTACTTCTGAGATATGCTGTCAGAATATCCACCAGACTGGGCTGGTTTTAGAGGGAGAACATTAAGTTGTGGCGTCTCTGTGAGATCCCATGTTAGCCATTAGAGTGCTCTGCTATTGTAAGACTGAATCTCCAGACTGTCTCAGACAAACATGGGCATTCAGAGCTGAATATAAAACATTTGTAATGGCACAATTTTGGGCATTTCCAGGTTAAAGTAGGTGATGGAAAAAGATTTCCATGGTGGGATATTAAAAATATGTTTCAATGATATCTTACATTGTAATGACAATCCAAAAACTTCGTGCTGTGCTACATCTGTTATTTATTGATGCCTCTAAGAGACTGAGGTATGTATCAGTCATTCCTTAGCCTGCTTTTTAGATTTGATCTCTCTACAGTCAAGTAAGTCTGCGTAAAAATCACAAAAATTATAACTTAAATCAAACATAAATTCTAGTTTTTCTTCCTTTCTAAAGATATGACATAAAGACATGTTCATAACCAGGATTCAGGACAGGTTTATGATTTTTTTTATTTCTTTTTTTATGTCATGCTTAAGTAGAACTGAAATATAGATTTTGTTTTCAAAATGAAAATTCTGGAATTTTTTTTAAGTTAAATCTTATTCATTGGCAAATAATGCCCAATGGAGATATGCAACTAAACTCATTTACAGTGCAAAAGATATTTTACTCTATATTTTTTTATTATTATTCTTAAAGTTGTGCCGTTTCCCTACACAATAATACAGCTCTTCAAAGAAATACTGAAGAGCATTGGTTCAACCCATTTGAACAGAATTAAATCAGATTGATTATATGATGCACTCTCTTTATTTTTTTTAAATCATATATTTTACTGTGCCTGTGATATCTAGCACTGTGCATCTTAAATAAAGCTTCTAATTTTTGCAAGTCTAAAGTACTACATTAAACAATTTATTTTGAAGGGTGTGGGAAGTGAGTGTACAGGGTTTATTGTGTCACCAGCTTCTGGATATAAAACCAAACCAGTTTCCCTTCTGTCTATGGAAAACAACTAATAGATGAGTTTTGTGGTGTGAATCTGTTGGTTCTTATATGGTTTTTTTTTGATGCATGAAGTTATATTTTTTTTTCTGGAAAGGGAAATAAGCAAAGACACTATTTTCTGTAGGCAAACATGGAGTTAATCTGAATGTAAAATTGAGAAGATTAGAATGCTACACTGAAATTATTGTTTTTGTGTTTCTGTAATTCATCAAAGATAAAACCAAAAACAAAACACTTCTTACAACTGAAAAAAAAATTATTACATAAACTTCTAGCTCCCATCACTACTAGTAGCCCTTGTTGCTGAATCTAGTTGGCTTGGCCTTACCTGCACTCACTTATGCAGAGAGTTCAAATCTAGAGGCTTTTCCTATGAAATCATATTTGTTCTACATAGACATAATGGGATTTTACTCCAAGTGAAGCAGGCAACATACACAGTTTAACACATCCTTGTAGTATCCCATTATATCTTATTTTTTTTAAAAAAAAGGCAAATGCAATTCAACTTACAAGGAAAATTTGTTTCTTTATTTGATGAGTAACTGTCATAATCATACAACAGAACCAAAGCAGACTACTTAGAAATCAAATATTAAGCTATGTCTTAAACTTCCATTTAAAGCCTCAGACTTTAATGTTGAGCTTGTGTCCCTGTTAAGTAGAATGTATTGCACATTGATGAAATAGGTAAAAAGATTCTCATAACTCTTAGCGACATCATTTTGAATTTTCTCTCATTTCCTGTGCAAATACATCATACAAATGCATAATACACTCCTATTTTTATACTTCTTTTATTATTGTGATATTTTTTGTGCATCAGACTATAATTATGCCCTTATTTAGATGCATGCTTTAAATCTACCATTGTGACAGATGTTTAAATCCTTGTCTCAATTTGAATTGCATAGCCTCTAGTTCATTTATATTTTTGGAAGAATTTAGTTTATAAAGTCTATAGTAAGCTAATATGGTATGCAAGGAAAATGAATTTGTTCATTCAACTAGAATTTTCTGCTGAGTTGAGCCCTTTATTTTTCACTGAGTTAACCTTCCATTAAAAGAAAACATCTGAAAACCAGCCAGCAATTTTATAAGGCCAACATCAAATATATTTAAAGAGCTCAATGCCTGAAAACCCCAGTGAAAACAAAAGAAAAACCATGGTTCTGTATTATTTCTAGTTATATGTCTAGTTTTTAAGCAGTGCAACTGATACTGAATCTCCTCTAGGAGAAGTCTGAGCATTTCATTGCATGCTTTTAAGATACAAAATAGCAAGTGCTGCATGAAAGGAATATACACAATAAAAATACAGTTAAAACTCATTTTCAATGTGTTTAGAAGTATTTGCAACTTTTTAATTAAAAGGAAAAAACCCAAAACGACAAAAAAGAGAATAATTTACAAATTAGTAACCCAACAGTAGAAAATGCAGATTTAGCTTTTAAAAATTGTTTCCAGAGGTTCAGATTACTCTTACATAATTTATGCACATAAGGTGTTACTTCTGAGTCTAGTCATACTAGAAATGTTTTTTTGTCCTATAAGTATCTTCAACAAACAGACATATATCATCCTGTGGGAGCACCTGTCTCTCTATATTCATGTTTTCATTGAAAAACATAATAAAAACTTTAAGCATGCTTTATAACAAAGATTAGGAGCATGAATGCAGCTGTAAGGGAAGTTTCTGGGATAATCATTACCTGTCTAGCAGCATGCATCAAATGCAAATGGTACCCATAAAGGAGTAATTACTTGCCAATACCACTTTATTGCTCTTAACATTCACAGCCTCATAAGAACTGTAAAGAGAAAGAAGTGCCCAATGAAATTGCTTTTCAGGAAATTGTCTTCTTTTCTTCTCCCTCCTCCTTGATATTAAGGGAAAAAATTCTGTTTCAACAATAATTTGTTTCAACAATAAATGCCTAGACCAAAGAATAAGCTTTCAGAATTCTGCTCAACACTTACTGAACTTTTCAATGAGTGATAATAAGGAAGAGGGAACAGGTTTCAGTCCCAGATGTACAGGAGCTAGAAGACAGTTTTAGAACTGTGTATGAGAACCAAGGACCTTGATTCCTTGAGAAATTAAAATTCGGATACCACTTCACTTTTTAAAATCTAAGTACTGCAGCTTCATGTCTAGTATTCATGGTATTCCAATAAAATGCAAATAAATTCCAATAAAATTCCACAAAATTCAAATAACCAAAAGAAACTTTTTTTTTTCCTTTGTTGTTTCTTCTTTAGTTGGGGGAAGAGGTGTTAGGGTTTTGGGAGTGCATGTGCACGTGCATTTCTTGTTCTAGTAGGATATGAAATGGCTTTATATGCCTCTGAAAGCTCCTAATGAACTCCTAATTTTGCAATCTGATCTTTACAAAGGCACACACTAATGCTCTCTGAAGAGGGGCACTTCATTCATGGAAACTCCCAAAAGACATGTCCATTGAATTTGCTTATGAAGATCCAATTTCCAAATCCACAGCTAAATTTCCATCCCCTAAAAGGTTCCAAAACAGCACTTGTTATTGTCCATATATACATGAATTATACCATTTTTATGGCTTATCCACTACTTCTGTTTTAAAAATACTATGTTCCCATTTTTTCTTAATTTGGTTGCAGCCTGTATGATTAGATAGGTGTGAGCTATCATAGAATCATGAAATATTCTGGGTTGGAAGGGATCTATAAGGATCATTGAGTCCACCTCCTGGCTCTGCATAGCACCATCCCCAAAAGTCACACAATGTGTCCAAGAGAATTGTCCAAATACTTCTTGAACTCTGTCAGGCTGGTGCTGTGATTACTGCCCTGGGGAGCCTGGTCCAGTGCCAAACCCCACTCTGGGTGGAGAATCTTTTTCTAATATCCAACTTAAACCTCCCCAACACAACTTCAGGCCATTCCCTCAGGTCCTGTCACTGGTCACTACAGAGAAGAGATCAGTGCCCACCCCTCCTTTTCCTCTTATGGGACTGTAGACAGCAATGAGGTCTCCCCTGTCTTCTCTTTCCAGGCTGAACAGACCCAAATGACCACAGCCCCTCCTCATGAAGCTTCTCCTCAAAGCCCTTCACCATCTTCACAGCCCTCCTTTGGACACTCTACCATAGCTTTATATCTTTATTACATTGTGGCACCCAAAACCACCCTCAGGACTTGAGGTGAGGCTGCTCCAGTGCAGAGCAGAGCAGGACAGTCCCCTCCCTTGCCCAGCTGGTGATGCTGTGCCTGATGCCCCCCAGGACATGCTTGGCCCTCCTGGCTGCCAGGGCACTGCTGGCTCACGTTCAATTTGCCATCAACCAGGGCCCCCAGGTCCCTTTCCATGGTGCTGCTTTCCAGCATCTCATTCCCCAGTCTGTCCATACATCCAGGGTTGCCCCATCCCAGGTGCAGAATCCAGCACTTTCCCTTGTTGAACTTCCTATGGCTGGTGATTGCCCAGCCCCCTGTTTTGTCAAGGTCTCTCTGCAGGGCCTCCCTGCCTTCAAGAGAGACAGCAGCTCCTCCCAGTTTTGTATTGTCTGTGGACTTGCTCAGTATCCCCTCCAGTCCTGTGTCCAAGTCATTTATGAGGATGCTGAAGAGCACAGGGGTGAGGATGGAGCCCTATGGAACCCCACTAGTGACAGGTCCCCAGTCTGATGTCATCCCATTCACTGCAACCCTGTGCTCCCCAGCTGTGAGCCAGGTGCTCACCTATCCCATGATGTTTTTATCCAGCTGTGTGCTGGATATTTTGTCCAGCAGGATACTAGCTGTAAAATCTTCCAGCTGTCTTAACCTGTTTCTAGGCCCTGTATTAATGCAAATAATAAATAATAACAAGGAAAAGCAGCAAAGCTTCTTTAGGTTGAAGAGCTTTAAAATTAATCTGTCTGGCTTTGTAACACCATGGAGATAAGAAGGTGTTCACAGCTGATCTCTGGTAAATGGCTCAGAATCTCTGTAGGATCTCTTAAGGCAAAAACAGGAGCATGAAATACAGTGACATCACTAAAAATAGATTAGAGTTTGTAAGTAAAACAAAGTACAAAAAACTGTGTTCAGCCACTTATTTATTAATGAAGTGCAAGTTAGAATGTCACAACTTGCATGAGGTTAATAAAATGAAACAAAATTAAATATCCTCTATAGATTACAAATTAAATTACTACCACAGTTAATTCAAATAGCAACTCTATATGTCAGAGGATGGGGCTTATCTTCCAGTTACTTCTGGAACATAGTGCTGGAGCAAGATGTAGACATTTTGTAAGATTATCTTTGAAGAAAAACTAAAGTTCACTTAGTTTCCTTCTGATTTAGAGCCCTTTAAGGAAATATGGTCAGTATTGCAAGTTCCATTGACTTCACTGGAATCTACAAATACTTGAAATAATTCAAACTAATTTCAAAGATATCACTAAAGAAAAGGGAAAGTCATCAAAGATTAACACTAATTACACACAAATGTCAAAAAAAAAACCATTAGAAAATCAGAATTTTTCTTATAAGATGCCCTGATTCTGCAAAATTAGATGTTTTCTGAAAGTGGATGTTCTCCTCTGTTGGTTTTATTTTGGACTTAAGAAATTTTGTATGGAGACTTAGGAAAACTTAAGTTGAAAGGCCCACAAGAATTTGAGTAATTTCAGAAATAATATGATAATTTAAATTTAGTATTATAAATTTAATTTATGATACTGAAAATTTGGTCCTAAATTCCACTTTAGATTTTTTTTCTTGTATTCCATTTATTTCTATGTGTTTCCTTATTGTCAGTGAGCCTGCTTCAGATAAAGAAAGAAAAATTGTCAAAGCAAAGGAGTTTTTAAAATATACTATTTGGAAGTTAAATAGCATAGGAAGATTCATATCCAAGAAGTTTAATTTAAAGTTTCTAAGCTATACTTTTTTTTATCCCTCTTGAATCATGTATTTATATATATATTCTACCATCCTTCTTGACCACTTTAGTTATCATCATGCATATGAAGTATGATTGCTTCTTAGCACTTGACAATGAAAAGATTATTTTTTATATTAACTCAGTAACTTACGTAATTGCAGCAGTAGGTGTGCAAACCATTCGCTGTTTCCAGATTCTACAGTGCTAAAACCATGGAATGTGTTTTTATAATGGAAAATATTTTTTAAATACTCCTAGGTGTACTAAGTGAAAGTGGCATTCAGGTTTCAAAATATCCAAAAAGGGATTTGAAATGACTGCTAATATTGCCAAACACCTGCTTGAAGGTATGAGACAACACTTGGCTGGCCTTGAGGCTTTTGAATGATCTCTGCTCTATAGTAAGCAAAAGTCCCAGAAGAAACAGACAAGCAAACGAACCAAATCAACAAACTAACAAACAAACAAAAAAATAACACCAACAAATAGAAGCAATAATGACAACAACAACCAAAAAAAATGCAATGAAACAAGACAAAATAAGAAAATAGGTTTATCTATCCAGTGGGGGAAAAAAAAAAGTAAGGTAAATGTGGACGTGTCTATTTTTGTTCTAAACATTGTTGTTTGGATTCCTTTCAGGGTTTTCTTTTTTTCACAGGAGATAAATTAGTTCTGCTTTATCTGAAGGTATCAGCCCCGAAATCAGGCATTTATATGCAACATCTTTAATACAGGAACTCCTTAATTAGATCCTGATTTAGAAGTTAGAGTATTTGAAAATAAGGCTAAGATGACGTCTACTGTATATTTGTTGCAACAGAATTTTTGCACAGTCATCTGTTTCAGGTAGTGAAAAACAATTTATCTGAACTTTTCCCCTTTTCCTTTTTAAAATTGCCTTTTGGGCTTTCACTTTTTTCTGAAATCCCATAATAACAAATTAAGGACATTAATGGAATATTATGCACAGCTTTCTCCCTGAGAAATAAGACAAACAATTGTTTAGGTATTTTAGGGATAAAAAGATTGTAAAATCAATTTAAACCAATTTCGCCCTCCTCTCTTGAAGTCTAAGTACATAAATTGGCTAATCTAACAGCTTTTTGGTACAATATAGCCTTTAAAAGATGCTTATACATTGATCACAAAAAATATTATACAAATTTTTTTTTAATAAAACAATGTGCATTGCTTATACAGATTCCAAGGTGAGCCAAAAAAAACCCACATGCATAAAGAATAAGCTGCCCAGATGGTCCATCAACAGTTAATTAAGTGGCAAACACAGAAGCATCTCTGATGCTGCCAAAAAACTGCCTGCAGACTCTGCCATGGGCTCAAATATAGATTGCTGGAGGAAAATCTTCTGCAGATTGGCATCAGTCTCTTGTGATGCTCATCTGAAAAGCAGAGTAAATTTCACAAGTTACATTTGAAAATGAAAACAAGAGTAAGGGAAGCTCTGTCTGAATATTGCTAATAATGGGATATGAGTTTGTCATGCTCATGCTGCCAAGGTAAACTCAGAGCAGAGCAGTAGAGACCAAAGAGGACCAGCAGCTGTTACCTGTACTCCATGTGAAGCAGTGGGGCAGCCTCTGAGGCTCCATCCACTTCTGGTACTCAGATCAAAAGAAGTTGGTGTTCTTTCCAGCACACCAGCAGAGCTGAATGAAGATGAGAACTCTGCTACCCAACTATTCCTTGGGACATTCTCACCAGTGAAAAAAGAGCTGTATGGTTACACACTGAAGTTTTTACTTTTACATTTCTTGAGGGTCCTTCACTGCTAAACCCTCTAGAATAGTGTTCTAATATTTGGTATTAAAAGACATCAAAGAATGTTTCTGGAGACTAGAAGTGAGCTTGGAAAATATGTTTCAGATAAAATTTAACTCTTTGCAATATTTTTTTTCCCTTAAAATATGCCTGTTTTTCCAAGTCATGGAGTTCCAGCGTCAATAAGAAAGCTGAAAAAAATAGTTTGCCATGTTCCCAAATGTAAATCTACCCAATATTTGTTACTTCAGTGCAATTATCAGATTTGCACTTCGACTCAGATTAATGGATAAAACCAGTAAAAATTGCTTAGGCAAGTGAGAAGACATGTGAATTGGTTAATAAGTGAATTAGGGATTCTTCCTTTGAAATTTATTTCACATAAAAGAGCAGCAGTCATGAATATTTTAAAAGCAAGGACTCTTTAGGCTTCTTTAAATATTAATGTAGTAAAGAGAAAACATTAAATATCAGTTAGGAACATATAGTGTTTCAAGTATTAGGTTGTGAAACTAGAAAATCAAACCAAAACGATTGATTTGATGTAGCTTGTCATTTGTCATATTTTGCCACTTAATTTCTTGCACATTAAAACAGATGTTAATTATTTCTGTCTCTATTTTTTTCCTAGAAGCTATTTATTTCTCAAGAGTTGGTTCTGTTATGTAATCTTACAGAAATTAATTGGAAAGACAAGAAAAGACAGAAGGCTGAAGGTCTGAGACCAAATCACCCTTACAATTAAGATTTTATGGAGCCACTGGGAAAAAAGAAGCATGAAACCGGCCACAGCTCTTTCCAAAACAGAAGTAAAACTGTTTAAAGCACTTAATTTTGGTCATGAATAGAATGAAAGAATCATTTAAAAATTCTAATCTTGTAAAATGCAAAACCATCAATGATCATGATTCCCAAAACTTTCAAGATGTGTAAAATCAGCTGGTGTCCCGATGCAGCAGCGTTATGCTCAGCAAGAGTTCAAATGGATACTCTTGTCCCTGAGTTAGATCAGTATGTCTCTGCTTTGTCTGCTGCTGCTGTGTCCAAGGGAACTCATGTAGGCAGTGCAAATCTTCTCAAGAAAACCACTGTAATGGCTACAATACTAAAAGAAACAGATTTGACCCAAAACAGCATCAAAAAATAATCTGCCATTCATATTGCAGTCGTACATGGAGTTCCAACTGTTCCCAAAAGGAAATCTTTTAAATATGGCATTTTTTCAACCTCAGCTTGGATAATCCAGGGAAAGCTATTTGCTCTACTTGCAATAAAAATGTGTATACTTGCAAACCTGGAGCCTGTATTGGCACATCTGTGCTTCGTTTCCATCTGCAAGTATTGTAGCCAACATGTTCCAGTGATTGCAGCCAGAATAAAACAAATAAGGAAATCTAACAGTGCAGCGACTGAAACTATTACACACTGCACATCATTCCACATTACCTGTTTTCTTACTCTTTTACTTTACTGTGGAACAAAAGGCAATTTAAAGCCAATAACAACTACAGAACTAGCGTTCAATAATAAACTGCAAACACAGGGATTGACACAGGCAACACTGAGGCTCAAACAACTAATACAGATCAAAAACAGAATTGTGCAGAATATTATCTCTCTCTGAGCATCCCATATGTCCAAGCCCAAATTACAAGTCATCTTTAAAAAAAACCCTAATATTAAATTTAATTCAACAATAATGTATTATTTTTACTGGGTTTGTGTTGGGTTTTATTTCTTAATTTATTAAAAAAGCCCAAACCAACACCAGAAATAATTTGGTTTGATTATCTATTATATTAAAGTCGCTTTTCTAGGGATGTTGAATTCTAAGGAATATGTTCCATCTGATGACTCGGCAAATCCTCCAGCAAATAAACATAAAAAATCATTAACCCAGAAGTGAAAATATTTATCTGGAGTTTTAAAAAGAACATAAAAGTGTACATTGACCAGACACAACTGGAGAAAGCAATAAGTACCTCTAATTTTTTTCTTTTATTTTCCACCTGGGCTGTCATTCTAGATCAATAAAATATGTTAATATATTTGTTTGTTTGCTTGCTTACTTTTGTGTTTATGCATCTTTAAGTTAAACAGGACATTTTTTTCTAAACAGACATTTTTCCACGATGCCAGAGGTTTGGCCCTTATGCATAGTTGCTAGTGCTCTTACAGAACCATTCAATTCTTAGAAGAATATTCATCTCTGCAAATAATTTTAGAAATTCCTTTAAATCCACCAGTAGCAATTAAGAATCTCAGAGGCATATGGTTGCATAAAAGGTTGATTGCTTTCATATGCTTTTTCTTTTCATTTTTCTGTCATGTAGTTACCTTGCACCTCAAAATCATCAGTGGTCAGCACAGAGCAGAATAGGAAGCAAGAAATTGCTCTTCACTCAGATATGAGAATTTTAAACAGGAAGGGAACTGAAACTTTTTCAATATTTCAATATTGTCCCTGTTTATATAGTAATTCAGTATTTCAACGTTGTCTTGTTTGCTAAACTCACGTAAGATATTGACCCGTCAATAAACCATGAATTCAGTGTTTCATGAAATGTCAGAAAACACTATCATTGAACTGAGAAGGAATAACTCTTGTAGTTCCTTTCCAAAAAAACCACCAAATCCCTGATAAAACCCTAAACCAAAACCGAAAAAACGCCACCACCTACCAAAAATATCACAAAATAAAAAACAATTCAAAGATGCATCACTAAGATATGAGTAATATATATTGATTGATGCCATGATGTACAAAGACTAATAAACTCTTTGCTTCTGGGCTGCACAACATATGGCAAATTAAGCCATTTCTTTGGCTTGCTGCACTTCAGGACATTTGTAGAGAATTTGCTCGGCCTGGATTTGTGCAGCTTGAGAGGGGCAGTAGCGACTTAGAGCTGCTGAGTCTTCCCTTCCACAAGCTCGGCAGAAAGCCTCCGAGGGACTTGTCTGACAAAACTGTGCAGAATAGAAATACACTGTGGAGGACACACAGCGGGAAATGGAAGAGGAGTTAAGTTATTACAGTAAAACATGAGAAATGTGGGAGTCTTGGGAGCCAGTTATTTAAAAAAAACAAAAACAACAAATCTTTAGGAGTTCAGCCACTCTTTTGAACTGCTCCCCCATGTGTCAGCTGACGGGAGCTGCCAATATTCTGTGATGTTCCGTAGCTCCCACTCCTTGTTGAGCATTCTGGTGCTGCCAGTGGGCTAAGAGCGCGCTCGGAAGCGCTGGGAGAAGAGAGTGTTGGGCTCCCTCAGCTTCTTTACTCACCCCACACACCCACACACGCTCTTTACCTCCCTATATAATCCAGACACTCTTGCTGAAACAAATGCTCTCTGGCTGTTAAAATCACTTTATATATCAGTAACTCAGTGGAGTTAAGCAAGGGTGTTCTAATAAGATTTCTTTTCTCCTCATCAACTTAAATTTATGGTTGAAGAGAAAATTGTGATTGTGTCAGACAGGATATGAGGGTTAGGAATCACTGGCATTCTTACCTTAATCAAGCTTTCATTTCCAAATTGGATTCTTAGATGTGTTCTCCCTCATTTTTGTACAGATAATGTGTTTTGCTTTTTTGTTGGTTTTCTTTTCTCTTCTTTTTTATTTTTTTTTTCTCTTCTCAGCACTTATTTTCTTTTACTTGTGTGCTGCTTAGTGGAAATACATCAAATTCTTAGCAGATGCAGTCACTGAATAAAACAAAGGTCTAAATGCTAATATGAATAATGAAATTTCCATGGTGGCACACACAGGAAAGAGTAGAAATTGCTAAGGCATAATGAAATAAATTATATTTTATTAAAATCTCCCTACTGAACAGATATTGCATGCAAATATATTTTCTAAAATGAATCAATGTATATTTTCATTCATGAACAAAAGCTTAAAATGCCAGTGTTTTATTCATGTGTATATAAAAAGTGCATCTGAAAGCACTCTTTATTACACAAAGTCATTTAGTTGCTAAGGAGAATAAAAGTATTGTCCAAGAAATGAACAAGCACATAAAGAATGTCTTTTCTTTCAAAGTCAACTGCAAAAGTATCCTAGCCTTATGTTAATGTCAGATGTACCTATACTGCTTCCTGTTTATTTCTGGCATACAACTGCAAGCATGTAATGCTCCTTCTAAATGAAATTAAAATTTTAATATAAAATAAAAAGAAAATAAACGCACTTTGCAATATGAGCATATGAATTCGTAGATCGTTGGTTTATCTTGGGAGTACATTTGGGGCATTTCATCCACTGCTCTGTGGATTTAACAGAAGGATGTTTAAGTTGAAAAAAGCAGAATTCAAACTGTGTTTTATGTAATTTTATTTAATATTCAAATTTTTATTAATAGATTATGGTCTTAGACATTTCCTATCTCGCAATTACAGCTCCTCTTGTTGAGTGGGAAGGAGATTGAGAACTGGAATTAAGAGAAGAAAATTAAAACCTTTCTTGCATTTTGTTAACTCAACCTTCAAATCTTTGCTCTTTCCCAGGGTATTAGGAAGGGAAAGATGTCTGACTTGAGTACAGTGGGAAGAGAGCCAGACTGGAATGGGAGAAGAAACTGAGATAAGGATAAGGAATCAGGGTGGAAGCAGAGATGGTGCCTGGGAATGAGGGAGGGGGAGTCTGGGAATTCAAATCTAAGAGGGAAATGGCAAAGAAAATGGTGAGGTAGTTAGAGAGGGAAGAGAGCCTGCCTTTGGATAAGGATTTGGGGAGACTGCCAAGATTAGAATGGTACAACTGGGATTTATGTGCAGAAAGTCTTGAAATAAGTGAATCTGACCATGTGATAGTTTGCACAATGATAAATGAGACTCTATCAGCAAAGACAAGGATGCAGGCACACTGCTCGAGTTTAGGCTGAGCAAGTTGCAAGGCAACAGCCGAGATGAAGTAATTATCTGTATGTTTGCTCTTCACCAGTATTTTTTCAGGTAGAGACTGTAAGCTCATTAAGAAAGACGACACTTATCAATCCAAATTTGATAATATTGTAGAAAAGAATTTCATTTATAAAAATCACTTTTACAAAAGTATTCTACAAAAGTTGATAAAGATTATATCAGAAAAAAACCTGTAATTTTTGACAGCTTTACATGTATTTCTAAATTTCAAGAGATGAAAACTACACAGAAAGGGGGGGAATATATAAAATGTGCTTGCTTCCAATCTACTTGCGCAACCATGTTCTAAATTTTGTCCACTTCTGCATAAACTGTCAAAAGATTTGAATAAAAATTGGTCTGTTTTGCAGTGAGTACCTGCATATCTTTCCAACAAAACTGAAAACTTTTTAATCTTTTTTGTGGCCCTTTTTATTTAAATTTTGTTGCAAGTTTTCATATAAGTTTTACTAAATACCAAAAAGAGCTTTATAGAGCTACTGCTCTACTTTTCAAGACTTTGGTCTCAGAAATGCCTTTATAAAAATAATCTTAAATAATCTGACTGATCATGAGGTCACCAAAGAACAACAGCTAGTAAGGAGGCCTATTGAATTATGTATAATTACGATCTTGACATTAAAGCTCATACTTAAGTAGTTGACAAAGTAGCTTCATAGTCTTCACAATTTTGCTAAATAGAGATCAAAACTACCTAATCATTAACTTTTTTGAGGTCACTCAGATGCAAATTTAAGACTAATTTTTTTTTCACTAGCTTCTGGATTTTGTTTCAGTATCAAAAGATATCATTGGATTTTCACTCAGTTATGTTTGCAACATTCAGATAGAATGCATATTTTTCTAGACTTTGCTTGAGTTGCTAAGAACAGAATCTGCAATTTGGAGCCTCTCTAATTAGTTCTTACTGAATGGTCTTTGCAGTGTCTAAATGATATGGACCATTGTTGGTACCATCAGTAGACTATTCTCCCAGGCACATTTCTATAGTTCTAAAGAATAATGACATTTTATACCTATTTTTATTGTTTGGTTTATTGTTATTATTTCTTGGGTTTATGTTGTTTTGATAATTAGGTCCATAAAATAAGGGATTATCCAGCCAATACAGAGGAGCCAGTGGTTAGTGTGATCCCTGAAACTTTTTCAATACTTTATACAGTGTGTTCAGTTACCCAGGGGAACATTCCAAATGTAAAGGGAGGTGCTTTGTGAGTTAGATGTGGAGTGGAAGATGTGAAGTATCTTTAAGCCTGAGAATTGATTCTAGAGTAATTCTTGAATTCTAGAGTGATCTAAACTGATCCTCAGATATTACAGGAAAAGAACCTTCATCAAAACATGGAACGAATATAATGAAAAAATATAAAGACTCCTTTCCATTTACCGTCCAATGCAGCACATCACAAATTTAATTTTCAAAACAATTCCAGTTAGTAAGCTGAGGTTCTTAAGTTCCCAATTACAATGTTAATTATAATCCAGTATAATTATAATCCTAATTATAATCAATTATAATCAAAAATAATTTTTATATATCTTGATTCTCTGCTAATACGTATCTTTGATTTCAAGTTGAATAACAGGGAAAGTGACCAGTACAAAAACTTGTGTCTTCTACATCTTATTTTATTTAACATGAAATACATCAGGTCAGGGGTTTTTATTGCTCTTTTTATTCAGAATACATATAGAAAATGACACATTTGAACAGTGGAGCCTGCTCCAGAAATTACTACTTTTTACATTGCATTTTTCCCAGGTAAATTACTTACAGGTTTAACAAATTGTGAGGGTGTAAGCTTGCAAGTATATTAAGAATCTGATCTACTTACCCCCTATAAAGCATTGTGCCAGTTTGGCCAAATTTGGAAGAAAATATCTCCTGAGGGAAAAGCAGGTTGCCACCACCCCTCCCCCTACCAGGTTCAGGAAAAAAAAATTATTTTCCTTGGAGGAAAGTGAAAGAGATAAAAACTATTTTTTTAAGAGAACACACAGAAAAGGATAATAATATTAAATAATAAAATCTCTTGCTCTGGAGAGAAACCTAGAAGGATTTCAGAGTCCTTCCATAGGTGTAGGTGTCAGTGTCTATATCCTCCTCCTCAGGGCTGTTGGTGGGCCACCACTGCGGCCTGGGAAGAAAAGTCTCCTGGTGTGCTCTGATGCTGGGAAACCGTCCCAAAGAGAAGAAGAAAAGAGGAAAAAAATTCCAAAAATCCCAGGAAAACTCTCTCTGGAGAAAAGAGTCGAGAGCAGGCTGGAAAGCGAGCGTGCTCCACTCCGCACTGCTGCTGAATACATCCCCAGTAGCCTGTCTGTCCTTGAACAAAAACTTTTGGTTTAAAAACAAAAGTCTCTCAGTTTTTTTTCCCTCTCACAGGCTCAGTTTAAAGGCACCAGAGCCAGCCTCTAGAGCAGATGAAATTGGATACACATTCCATATCATAATGTCACCCCAGGACAAGCATATAGGCACTGCTTCCCATAATGTCAAATGGCATATTCCTCAGAAACTATACTTTAGGAAAATACACTGTAATCTCATAAAATGCCTTTTGGTCAATCCTGGACCAGGAGCTTAAAAAGAATCTCCATTCACAGGCAATACTTCAAGATAGGGTGTCAAACCTGAGCTCAGGCTTTAACTCAGCAAACAGGCTGGGGCTCAGCAGGAGCTGAGAGGGGCCACTGCCAGGATATCTGACCCCAAATGACCAGAGGAATACCCCATACCATATGGCATCATGCTCAGCATATAAAGCTGGGGGAAGAAAGAGGAAGAATGGGATGTTCAGAATGATGTAATTTGTCTTTTCAAGTCACTTTAGACTGGATGGAACCCAGCTTTTCTGGGGATGGCTGAACATCTGCCTGGGCATGGAAAGTGACAAAATAAGTCCTTGTTTTTCTTTGCTTGCATGCATAGCTTTAGCTTTCCTTCTTAAATTGTCTTTATCTCAACCCACAAGTTTTCTCACTTTTACTCTCCTGATTCTCTCCCTATCACACTTGGGAGGAGTGAGTGAGAGGCTCTGTGAGTCTGTTGCCAGTTGCTGTCAAACCACGACAAAGTTAGAGCCTGAAGAGATCCATTTTTCATTAGTCTCCTAACTGGTTCCCAGTGGAAGACATAGGCTGCAAAAAGATTTCTTCCCTATTTTTAATCTGGGAAATGGCTGGATGTCCAGCAATTGAGAACAAATCTTATCTTTTGTTAAGTTTAAGGCTGTGGTTGGGAGAGAACCAAATATTATTCCCCACTTGGTGTGTGGCTTTCAAGAGTCTGCTGCAGGATTCTTTCTTCCCTGTTAGAGGAGGCATTGTGAGATACTTTTCAAATGACTGTCATGAAATGCTAAATACTTAAGAAAGGATGACATCCAAAAAGGTGTTGACATCAGTCTTCCATCACCACCAAGCAATTCTGGCCAACACAGATGATACACAGCATACTGTTTTACAAAAAGGAATATTATAAAGAAGCCTAGATATAAATGGCACCTGCACCACATTAATATTTGTATCTGTACATCTGTACCACCTTAACCTCCTACAAGAATCAACCTGCCCTTGGCTGTTTTATGTTGATAATAATTCTTTTTCACTAGCAAGCAAATGTAAAGATAAACAGGAGTCATTAGCAAGTGTTGAAAGTATGGAGGAATTCTGATCAACAAAATCTGAATATATTTTAATGCAATTAGCAATAAATAAATGTCTTTGAATTAGTGATAGGACAAGCAGATTATGAAAAAGTTTTGTTAGTCAGTTATTTGTAATTAAATAGCTAATAAAACTGCTCATGCAGGCATGAGCTTTTAAAACACTATATAAAAGATAAGAGTCTCTCCTTGAGAAACTATAAATTGGCTAAGAAGATAGCTTTAAGCACTAAAATGTACTGAATACTGTGGAGAGTGGGGGGGGGCTGTCCAAACAGTGGCAAGACCATTAATCAAAGAGATTATGTAGGGAGTTAATCTTATCTCCTCAAACATATTGAAATATCTGGATCTTTGGGGAGCCAGACTTGTATTCAGGACATCAGTACCAGTCCTAGGAAAGACCTCATCATCTCTTAACATCAACAACATAACATAACAACATAACATGTGTCCAGAGTTATCTTGGGTCTCATAGCACCTGAAGAAAAATCTTTCTCTGAGGTGTTTAAGATGTAAATAAGTACCATGAGCCTGACTCTGTTATAACAGCCACTGATGCAGAGTGGATATTATTTCTAAGGGATGAGCTTTTTAATGAAAAATGCTTGCTAAGAGTGAATTGTATTTGCTCTGGGAATCAGACTCTGACAAAAGTGAGTGGATTAATTCAAAGTGAGACAACCAACAACTAGGTCTTGAGATTTGGAGATACCTTCACAGACAAATTGTGAAGTCAGAATCACAGTTCATCACACAGCAATAACAAATGACAGCACCTTCTTTATCCCAAATATGTAAACCAGAAATTGTTAGAAATTCATGTTCTTTTTTCGGTGGCTGACTTTAAAACACCCTTCAGTACCAGGCAAATTACTAAGCTCAATATTTATTAAACTCTTATAGCTACTTGCAGTCAGAGGAGTACTTTCTGGGGGACAGGAAAGACTAATGCACAAACATAGACGTTACTAGGAAATTCCATTTTTTTCTTGCCAAAATAAAGCTAACAGTATCATACTGATATAAATTATATAATTAGGAAAAATAACTCTTTCTTCATGGCAGAAGCTTCTATATGGTAAGAAGGACAAATTCTCCAGCATTTATGGTTTCCACTTAGTGGAAGTATTTTAACTTAGGATTTTCATTGAAGCACTTTTTCTATTAAAAATCCTATCTCAAATTTATAAATATTGACAAATATTTGTATAACAAGCTGTAATATTAAAACATTTGCATCTTCATAAGAAAACTCTACAATAAGCTTCACATCTGCCAATCACATAAACAAACTAGGAAGGGAAGGCTTTTTTCCCTAAACTTTCATATTTCATAGGTGTTCATACAAAGTCAGCAGGAAGAACTTGCCTGTTTTCATTGATGCACAGTGGTTTTTCCACGAATAAACAATATTTATTCATAAAATTCTATTTCTAATCAATTTTCTAAAATACAAAGTTATTTGTTCTATCTCCAATGATTTTTTCTCACCAATCCCCTAAATATCTTCAAATGTTAGGTTATATAATTTCATTTAATAATATCAAGATCTCATACATACATATATATATATGTATATATACATATATAAATGTGTATATATATATATTCATATATATATATATATAGTTATCATAATTGCATGTTTCAGGTAGCTCTCAAATGTGATTCATATACAATATATACCCTGACACTGCAAATTATCTATCTTAAGCCAAATAAAATTGATTTAATAAAATTATGAGAGCATATGATTGGAAAAGATCTTAGAGGTTTCACTCAAATCTCTAGTATGACAGGTACTATGGGATGTAATTCCTCTCATAAATAAGTCTTACTTAAACAAGATTAGAGAAGCTGTGAAAATACACAGTATGAACAAAAAGGTCCAATTACCAGTATATAAACTGATAAATGTATCTCCATGGTGCAATTAATTTTATACACAGTACAGGATTGTCTCTTGGATAAAGTAATTAGATACTCCACAGATATTATGATAAGTATCATTCTTGATCTTCAGTTCTTGGTCTTCATTTTGGTTCAAGATGTAGCTAATCCCCCAAAAATCTATCTCTGATCACAATGCACTCTAAATCAGTTCTTTCCCAGCAAACAAACAAAAATCCCCCTGAAGAATCAACATTTAAAAAACAAACAAACAAAAAAACCCACGCCAAACCCAAATGAAAAATCTTGACAAATCACCCAAATCCCAAAATCCTATGTCTGTCATCACAGGAGAGATACTCTAGTTCCTTCATGCTGCTTATCAAAGGAATTCTGGGAGAAGAAAAAAGTCACTGTGGCTGAAAATCGACTTAAACAGCTGAACAAGTGATCTTGACACACATATTACAATCTTCAAGTGGAAGAGGTGAACAAATTAGGGAAATTAAAAGAGTACCTAAAACATGACAAGTAACGTAACCGTAAATTAAAATAATAAAACAAAAAATTGGTAGGGACTTTTTGAACACATAAAACATATTAAAAAGAAATGTAACTCATCAGGAAGAGAAAATTACTACATAAATAAGTAACAAGGTTACTTTCTGTGCATACATGATTTTTCAAAACTTTTTTCACAAAGAGAATGACAAGTGTTTCAAATGCCCACAAGACTTGGAAATAAAATGATGGAAAACAAACAGTGGAAGAACATGATCTGTTTCCACCATGGACAGAGGTTAGCAGAAAGCTTTCCAGAACCTTCCCCTAGGTTCTAGTTGGTTCAAGATATTCACATATATTCTCTGGAAAATTATTGTGATGGAAAGTCATGCTGGAAAACTTTTAGATTATAGCAGTTGTTCTAGATAACCAAAACGACATCTGTCTGCAACCTCCTATAGAAAGTTGTGAAGTGAGTTTGTCGCTCCCATGATGCTTAGGCTTTGCAGATCAATGTTTGATGGACAGTCTGTTACCTGAATTACTTTTTTTTTATTTTTTAAATAGTGCTTCAGCTTATCTCTTGTAGACAGAACTTGGTTTTGAGTGGGTTTTTTTTTATAAGATGTTAAAGCAGCAATCATCTTATTTTTCCGCCCAGTAACTTTCCATCAAAACTGAATCACAAGACTTTTTTCTGTTAGCCAATACACAAAGTGCTTTTAAAATATTTTTTCAGAATATGACACTGACTTCAATCTTGAGCTGCATATTAAACCTTATAAATACTATTGAAGTTTTAAGAGACCGTAATATTTTACCACAGTAGAAAATGTAAGTGATGCTAGTGAAATTGATCTTTTAGTCTACAGAGAGTTCTAGAGTTCTGAGTGCTCTTAAAGAGCTCCATTAGAATTCGGTTTTCAAACATGACTACATCTTTTGGTAAGTGGGAAGTGTTTCTGTCTATGTAAATTAGAATCTTCTGTGGCCTCTCATAAGAACAAAAAGAATTTGTCACTATGGATTCTCACATTTCTTTCTGGTAACAGAGGTGTCTTGTTAAAACCTAATTTTATTAAGTCCATCTTTGAAGAACTATGTTTCAGTCATAGATAACTTAATTCACAGGTTCTATGTGATATAAGGCACATTATTTACCATTATCTGAATATCCAGATTATCTGATGCTAATACATGTCTACCTCTGTTTCTCCAGAGCTCCTCTTTTCCTGAAGGTAGCTCACAACTGTAATATTCTCTTGCAATCAAATTTGAATAAGGAATTTTCAAGGGTATCACCAGCCCAGCAATTTTACTAAAATAAGTAGTTAAAAGAAGATTAATTGATGAAAGAGAGCACTCATTAGCATTCCAGTGAGGAATTCATTTAGTCAAATACCAACAGACTGGTAGCACCTAGAAGGCCAATAAGCATAAGCAGGTTAAAAATGTAGCTCCAGAATAATTGCCACATTTGATACCTCTATTTTGACTTACAGGCAAAACAGCACTTGTGAAAGACATGAAAAAAGCTGAGAGTGTGATGATGCAAGGAGGTAAGGAACATCATGGAAAACCTGGGAGGGCAGAAAGCACGGTAATGAACTCCTGATGTTGCAGGGAGTAGTCTTTGGAAGTCAGAACAGCCTGGATATGCCATGCCTGTAGGTTCTTGGAAAAACTAAGCACTGTGATTGGATTGGTGGGAGAAGAGTGTGTATTGTAAATGGGAGTGATGGGGGAACAAAAAACAGGAGGTCACAAAACAAATTCATGAAACAGTGGTTACTGTTGATAGAAAATTTATCTTAAACATTTTGGTTGGATTTTAACAGTTAGTTTCAGTTTCTTTTGATAGCACACACATACTTCTTCCTTAAGCAGTGTATCTTTGTCTTCAAGGCGCTGCCACACTGCTGAAGTGCCTCACAAAGTTTGTAGTTCAAAAACCGATGTAGTTTAAGTGGCCACCAAGCTTTGAAGGAACAGAATCTGCAAGCACTGTGTGAGATTTCTTCCAGTATTTATAGCACATATATTACATTTTATTAGTATTAGAAGTAAAAATCAGTGTGACAAGGCCATGTTTATGGAAAATAAAATACTAGATATTTTATGGATGTATTTCCAAAAATGGAAATTGCACAGTTCTTATAAATCTTTACTAGGAGAGTTTATACTTAAAATCTGGCATTTAAATTAATAATAACATACAGCCAAAATAATTTTGTATTTTATTTGGTTTTTCAATTTAGAACAGCCTTGTTGAGTTAATTAATTAACAATATCATTGGTTCTTATAAATAGTGGCCCTACAACTTAACGTGATAGATCATGTCTGCACTTTGGAGAAAAACACAGTTATGTATCTTGCTCAGGTGCATATGAATTAATGACATGAAAAGAAGGAATCTGAAAATACCAGATGCTAACAGAAACATGGAAAATTACTGGCAGTTTAAAAAATACTTTTTTTTTTAATTCTTGCTGAAAATCCTTCTGAAAAACTGAGAAGAAATTAGGCATCTCAATGAAAGATAAAGGGCTTTCTTTTGATGCAGTATCACTTTTTAACTTGCATTACTTCCATTGGCTCATTTCTCAATTTGAAGTAAAAGGTACCCATATATTTCAACCCTTGGGATCAAATCTATCCTTACTGTAAATAAATTAGGAGTAACTCAGCCCATTATAAATGCATTTTTAAGACTAATATAAATACAAGAGTGATTATAGATAGTAGGGTGACTATTTATAGTAAAGCTTAATAATTTTTAAAGGAGAAATGTTCATTTTTTAACCCAAAAATGTTTGGTTTGAAATATTTCTTCTTGGTTCTTTTTATTCCTTCGAAAAATATTCCATTCAACATGACAAACCTGTTAAACCCTAAATTAAATATTTGGTCCAGAATTATCCCAAAAGCTTTAGAGATGTATTACGAAGAGTGAAGGGCTTTTACATCTGGTTATTCAAGTCAACTAAGGTCTTAATTGCTCTCAGGAGGCAACTTTCTTTCCATTAACTTTAACACAAGCCTAGAATGATTAGGATCTTAACATAGGATCCTCAGTTAAGTGCCTACACTTATCTGGGATGAATCCATAATTTTAGCTTTTTAATCCTCTCTACTTGAGCTGAAAGAGGGAAGGGAGAATGAATTATGCATTTATTAGAAAAGAAAAATTGTCTGATCCACCTTCAGTCTCCCCTGTAGCTGGGATATTCACCTTGGACATCATTTCCCTAGGCAAATACAAAAGATGAGAACTCAAATCAGCCATCTCACACCCGTGCTCTATCTAGAGCTACAGTGACTCTTGTTGGCATCTGACATTCACCTTGCTCACTGCTCCTGAAAGTGGCTGAATGATTCCTCTAGGCAATGCAGTGGACAAACATCATCTGTTCTGGGTTGCAGTAGTAACTATGGCAATGGGATTTGGATGCTTTTGTTGACTGTTGAAATACAATTCTTGTTCCAATTTTTCCATGTGCTGGCTCTTAGCTAAGCTCTATGGTATCTGGGATACAGTTCTATCAATCCTTCCTTACAATGTTCAAATTTTCCCCGATATAATTAAACATCTGCTAAAGCACTAGCAGGGGCTGAGTTATCCCCTTTCAGAATTACTTTAACTTACACTGGAAAGGACGTTCTGCCAAGAAGTGTATTCCTGATGTATCTAAATCAACATATGTCATCTCCCAGGTGCATGTGCTTAAAGATTTTTTTTTTTTAACTAATTTCAGAGAATTAATCAAGTTATATGCCTAGAAAGACAACCTTAAGATTAGGCAAGGTGACTTCAAATGTTTCAAAAATTAATAAAAAAACACCTCACTCCAGTGAAATGATGAGTGTCCAACATTAAAAAAAAATACTTTGGAAAAATAAAGGATGTGTTCTCATTAAAACTGTAAAAAAGAAATAGGAAACCGAACTCACAAATTCAACTTAATTTGTAGCTGCATAAACCAGACTGTTCTATGGCATGTTATGACTACTATTCAATGGCAGGACATTCAGAAGTGTAGAAAAGTTTAATAAAATAGAGAAGTACACTACCAGATGGATCAAAGTTTTCCAATGCCTTGGAATCACCTCCCTTTCAGTAAAACTTGCACAGTTTTATTAATCAACATTCAGAGCACTTGACCTGCAATCAAAAGAGAGTTTAGTATTCAGTATGAATAGTGTGGTTGGGCTCCTTATTAGCTTTATGAAATCAACTCTCAGTAAGTCACTTTGATTAGCAGTATACAACTGGAAAGGAAGGCTGAATCATAGGATTATTTAGTCTTATATTGTGTTTCCCTAAAATGAGGACATCATTTAAACTTTTGCAATCTTCTATTGCTAAGAACAATATATTTTGAAAAGTAATACAATATAAATACAATATAAGAGAGAGATATAAAGAAAACCAGTAATTTTTAAACTTTTTTTCCTTTACTGTCATCAAATTTAGTAATGCAAAGGAAGAGAAATAAAAAGCAACTTTTAAAATTTTGAATAAAACCAATTTGAGAATTGTGAGATAAAATTACCTGTTTCATCTCTGTGACAGTGGTCAATTCCATGAGGTCAAGTGACATATTCACTTTAAACATCCCCATGACTTTATGACAGGGAGAAGAAAAACGTAAGAAAATTAAATTACAGAGGATTATTAATTCTTACTGAATCAAAATGAAAATTTCAAAAAAGTTTATGAAGGACTAGAGATAAGAAACCTAAGAACAACAGTTGTAATAGAAGTTATAATCGAATCCTTTTTTCTGTCTTTTCTCATTTAAAAAAAAAAAAAAAAAGAAGAAGTAAAGAAAACCAGCCAACACAGAATATCTAATATATAAATATTATCCACTTTATATGTAATTGCTTTTTTATGCAGAGATGATGTTTTTGAAGTGGATACCACAGTGTTATTAATGGAACTTCATAGGAATCTATTAGAAAATGAGTAACGGCAAATGTTTCCATAGAGCTTCCTTCCCCAAAATATTGCCAGAGTTAGGACAGAGCAAATAAAATTGATGTATAAAAGTTTGAAACTTCTTATATTTCTTTCATGCTCATAATTTATTTTTTTATTGACCCTATATCTGTAATTAAAGCAAAATAATCACTGTGGTGACAGTGCTGAGTCTAACAAAGGATAAAAGTACCAGAAAAATCATATATGAAAGCAAATAAAAGCTTCAAAATGCATTTTGCAGTCATTTTAAGATGAACTTCACTCTCTGTATCTACAATGTGGTGACCAAAATAACTTTAGTTTCTTTTCCATTTTTAGCACAAAAAATGCTTAGGAATTAAAATAATGTGATGAAATAGAACTCATACAAGTTAGATTTATTATTATGAGAGCATTCATAAAGAATCTTTTAAAATGCACTCGATTAAAAAATTTTTCTTCTGCTTTCCTTCTCTTATTTTTAATAGCATTTTTTTAAAACAAAGTTTTAATTTTAATTAAACTACAGTAATCTCTCAAATATCTGCCAGTGATTACCCAGGAAAAGTATTACATGGAAAAATTTCAAAGGTCAATTGGTATTTTTTGCAAAAGTTCATGTTCTCTGGGGGTAAAATTAATCACAAACAACTTCTTATATCCTTGTGTTAGTAACAAATGAATGAGTTCAAAATATTTTCTCAGATACTCTGAATTTTTATACGATTGTTCATTTTTCTTTTAATTTTTCCATATACTCTTTTTTTTTTTTTTTTTGCTTTAACTATCTTTAGAAAACACTATGGATGTGCAGATTTGTTAGGATTGTCAAGCCTAATCAACATAGATCTCTCTTTTCTAGAAGAAAAAGTAGGCAAACCACTGATTAAGCTGATTGCCAAGAACCTGATCAAGAAACTGCAAGGTTACACCTGACATGGGCAATAGGCACAGGACACCTCTTGTCTTGGTTTAAGGAAAGCTTTTAATGGGCTGCAGGCACCAAATTGTTCTGCTTGACTGAAACTGAAGAACTTCTTCCTACGCCTAGGAACAGAACTTCAGGCACCAGAAGACCTTGGAGGCCAATAAAACCCTGAAGTTACTCTTTACTGTGCACAGAATTTTTACAGTTTGCAGGATGGAGGCCTTAATGATATTTAATGAATAAGCAATAATATAACAACAGAGGAGTACTAAAAGCCAAATTCTAATTGACATTATGCTGCATAGCTTCCCTTTATACGCCATTATACACTAAATTAAGAACTTTCTTTGTATAATTAAATTAGATCTGAAACTTAATGACTCTTTGCACTTTAATGTTACTGGGTTCTGCCAACAAGCAGGAAAAACCTAATTTTTTCTCGTTATCATTGTGACTTTTGACATGAAGTGATATGTACCCATATCTTGATGATGCAGATCTAAAAATCTATCATTCTGCTATTTCTTTACCAGTTAAGTATGGTAAGAATTAATACATTTACAGAATTATGCAAGAAAATTTATCATATTTTACTGGAATAATAATAGTCATGACATACAGAAAGGAAACAAGTGATGCAGAGATTTTCTCAAAAATGCATGTTATAATTTTCTTCACAGATCTATCTTGCCTCAAGAGCTATTAAAATGAGATTTAAGTTACCCTAATTTTACAGAATAAAGCCCAAGACTGAAAAAATGGAGGGATTTATGCTAGGTTTTATTCCTGAAACACAGAGGATAAAAATTTTTTTTAGTGTTATTTTCAGATATGTACAAATTCAGTCTGAGTTAGAAAATATTCCTGTTAATCACATTTTTAAATTCAGACCAAAGAGTTTTATATCAGCTGACTGTAGGGAAGACTCTGAAATCCTTTCAGCACGTTGCCTAGCTTTTGCCATTATCACAAGGAGACAATATAGTGATATTGATGCTACAGCCTCTATGGTGTTATAAAAAGGGAAATGGTTGCATGTCAAGTTACTCCTATTATCATTCCAGCTGTTTGTCAGTGTTATTTGTGTTTGGACAGCTGATACTCATTAATTTCCAAGCTCTAATCAGATTTTTATTAGGTGTTTCCCTTTTAATGAGCAACTGGCTCACACACCACAAAATACTCTGTGAATTTTTTTGTTCTCTTAATACTAACAATTATCTCCCTAGGTGTGTATGTGTATAAATAAGGCATTCTAATGCTGCTTAAGTTTGTAAATTTGATTTGTGTAACATTCAGATGGCATGTAGTAGATAGCCAGGTTGACAGGGCATGTAATATTTCCAGTGAAATCTACACTAGATGATGAGAGGCATGGCAGTGTTCCTAGAGCTACTCTCTTTCTGTACAATCTGTTACTATAGTACCAGAATAACATTACAGCTGATAGCTTCCAATCACTGTGCCACACCTTACAATGCACTTCTGGCTCAAACTTTATGGGAATGTTTCAGATAACTTATTAATGTGCACTTAATTAATTTTAGTGAATTTTATAAAGAGGATCCAAATTCAATATATATCTTTTAAAGGATTGTGTTTCTTGATACTTAAAATAAAAAAAATACTTAAAAAAGAGATTTAAAATTTTGAATTCTATTTAAACTGCTGTACCTGCTCCATTCTACATTTAGTAATGTTCTGGAGAGAGTAGGATTTTTTTTTTTTCAGGAGGGAAAACAAGTAGCAGGGCTAACAAAATTTGGATCTCTGTAGATTTGTTTTGTGGATGTTTGACATGGGTGCCTGATAAAATGTGAGATATGAGTGGAGGTTTACCAGTCTGGGAATATCTGTAGGTTTTCATTTTGTGTTTTCCTTTTCACTTTTGTGAATATAAATAGGACACAAAGAACTCATGAAGTAATCTCACTGAGAACCTTGCACATCTCTATGGTTTAATAATAATTGAGTTGAAGTGACTGGGGAGGTAAGGAGGTTAATACTTTGGTTGCTTGAAGATAACGTGGACACTGAACTTCAATTCTATTCTGTGGCATCTCCAGCCTAACCCAGCACAGCTGCCTAAACAGCAGCTCTTGCTCCTGAAGCAGTTGGTACAGACTGCTTCACCCCCTCTTTTCTCAAAGCAAATCTCAGGTGCATTGGTGTCACGCACACTGCACTCGTCCAATTCTCTGCATTCTGTGTGATGCCTTGGTGGCCCAAATCATCATCATTATAGCAAGTACTTCTTTTCAATTGTGCTAAAATTAAATCCCCATTCAGACAGTCTGAAAAAATATAGGTCTCTGTTACAGTCCACTGAGTTCTTTTTCTCTGAGTATTGTGCTGCAGGTATGAGCGACATTTCGAAATCTTGGGAGGCTGTCAATAAGATCAGAGGTTTTCTTTAAAAAAAGGACGATTCACAGCCCTAAATTCTACTGAAGAAAGCTGTTTGCACTACTAAGAATACTCTTGACCTCTTTTCAGTGGGATATAGCAGAAGTATGACTAACATGATACAATAAATAATGAGATCTGTGACAAAGAAGAAAGAACTATTATTGACACACACAATGTACTAGAATCAGCTAGGTTATGTGTCTCTTATTTTGTACACAGTAGAGATTTAAAGAGAATAAAATTCTTCTCCAAAGAATATAAGAATAGAATATCTGGGTAGAACAGACAAGTAACTGGAAGAATATAAGATTAGAATAGCTGGGTAGAACAGACAAGTAAATGGAAGAAACTGGACAGAATAGATAAGATTGTGAACAAACCCAACAAAAAAAATAGAATAGTTAACTGAAGTCTACCTAATCAGTTTGTTCTGGGAAAAACACAATACAAATAAAACATTTATCTGATTGAATGATCATGTTCCTCTTCTTCAACTGACAACCTTCAGAATAAAAACACCCAACACTTGGTTCTATCCAAAACATTTAAGTGAAATTTAAAAAAAAATTCTTTTCAGTTTTTAGTTTTTAATTTCAATTTCTATTAAATTAAAAATAAAGTAGATATATTTGAAAAAAATATTGCAAGGAAAGATTAAGAATTATTCTTGACCTTTTGAAAATACTTCACTTTGACCTGAATCTGTGAATATTTACAGTCAGTGCAACACTGGGTTTTTTTAAAGTAAATAACATACATTTGGGAAGAGGTGAGAGGAGAAGCATCACGAAATGCACTTGCTTAACTGGGATCAAATTACCAACATTTTTTAAAGCAGGACTCAAAAGCAGGAAGTTGATGACTTTATTGAATATTTTGTTGCTGCAGTTTTCTCAGATTAAATGTTGGACCTGGTATGGAAACATATGTGGAGTTGAAAAGAAAGTAGGACAAGTAAACTGACATAATTTGCAAATAAAAGCAGTGAAGTACTGATACAGTAAACTGAAAAAAATAGGTTTTTAAGATTATTAGAATGATCACTGCTGTTTTGTGCTTGTTACAGCAAAACTGGTGGAACAGGTACAGATATTTATTTAAGATAAAGATACAAGAACGTTTGAGTTTGAGTGGCCTAGTGAAATCAATTTATCTATTTATAGCTATAAAGAGGAAAATAATTCCTTGGTGATATAATCACAGGACCCAAGGAAACATTCTGAGTGAATAAATCCAGAGATCAAAATAAGGGATAAGTTGTGTTGTTGAAATTCTCCAGTGATTTACAGACACTGTTAACTTTAGATCAGTAATTACACTATTTTTCACTCTTTGGTTAGCACTATAAATGCAAAAAAAAATATTCCAAGGTACCTAGGAAGAGTAAATTCTTCATATTCTCCTGTTTCTGATGGATAGCAATAAAAACTGTAAGCCTTTAAATGATGTCATTAGAAAGGTAACACAAACTGATGCACATATATTTAGAACATTTAATTTCAACCATTGCTTAATTAAAACATGACCAGTCCTTGGATACAATTTCATGTGGTTCAAGACATTGTGGTTCATATTTGTATCTACCTACGATTTTCTTTTTTCTCAATAAACAGTAAGCAGAAACAAAGAATCATACTGAAAGAAATCCAGCTGTAAGTTGAAGGCCATCATTTCTTCTAACACCACTTGGTCATTGATACACCAATATTCCTAAGAGTGACCTTACCACGGGTCACACAAGAGTACAAAATGTTTCTCCTGCAGAACCACTATTTCTATTAAAAAAATAAAAAAGATGTGTGACCTGTTACCCTAGTCCAACTTGCTTTGTGTGGTGTGCAAGAAAGTGCCTGTGCACCCAGGAGGCACCAGGGTGACACAGGGGCTTAGGCAGAGCCACAAGAGGTCAAAGCAAATCCTCGAAGCAGCCAATGCTCTAGAAAGAAATGAGAAATGTAACACCTGTGAAATAACAGCAGAGGATAATGCCACATTTTCAGGAACTACTTCTAATGGTTCCATTTCTTTAGAGAAAACAGGAAGATAATAATCAGGATTCATTAAGAATATCCTAGATAGAAATGCATATGGGCCAAAGTTATTCAGTATTGCAACATAACATATTTAAGGTGTAGTTTACATTGGCTAAAAGGTGAAACCTTCAGACAGTAAAATAGTACTGAAAAGTTATTTTGGCTAAAAGGTGAAACCTTCAGACAGACAAATAGTACTAAAAAGTTAAAAAGTGATGGTAAATTGCAGTTCCATGGATCAGACTTGGATGGAGGCAGCTGGATGACATGTTTAATCTCATCAGACTCTACCCAGAGGGTATTGTAAAGAGTCAGCACAGAGGTAAAGAACTTCTCAAAAATAAAAGGTAACAGGGAAATACACTAATCTTTTCTTAAATGTCAGTTCAAATCTAAACTAAATTTTTGAACGCATTCCTTTTTCATCAGGCTTTCTTTTTTCTTCTGAGGTCTGGCTTAATTATCATACAACTGTGAGGTGAAGGAAGAGCACAGGTTTTTGTTCAGTAGCGGAGAAGTAAAAGAAGTTTATAGACAGATTATTTTAAAAATTAAAATAATTCCTTTTTTGCCTTTTGTGCAAAACACAGCAACAACCAGAACAGAAATGTAATGCATGTTACATTATTCACTCTGTGGAAAAGCCTGAAATCGCAGGTCCCTCAATCACCTACCAAATATTCGCCTTGTGAAAGACATAATATTAATAGAACTAGTATGCCATTATATGATGACAAAGGGTCTAAAGATGAACAGAAACAGAAGAAAGTTGAAATGGTCATTGTTAAAATGCAAATTATGTAATAATATTTGATCAAATATATGCCTCAATCTGCCCTCAAATACTTAACTGTAGATATTAGGATTTAATGGTCATGTTCTTGCACTGGAAATAAGTGACAAAAATAAGATGGTGATGGAAAGAATCAAAGAAGTTAGAACTTTGTGATGGAAATTGATATTGGCTAAAGAACTGGAACTAATAATTAAAACTAAAGTAATTTAACTGAAGAGGGAAAGCATAGATAGAGGAAAGCACAATAAGACAAAAGGAATGAGTTACAGACAAATAATCAGCAGGATTTCAATAAAGAAATGGCATTTCAAGCAAATGGAAACTTTTTATATTCTTAGCCTTTGGATAGAGGGCAGGAACAAAAGGAAAGGACCATATGAGTAACTCAGCAAGTAAAAACTGGGATCTCTTCAGAACAGTAACTCCTCCTCAAAGTGTGACTACCTGTGAGGCTGAACCGCAGTAAAATACATGTAAAATACATGACACTTATCTGCTTGAAGAGTGCAAATAAATATAATTACACTTGTATTTTGTATGACATTGCGAATATAACCAAACAAAGGGGAATATGCAAAAAAATGGCATAAAATGAGGAAGACTGAAGGACTTTAGATTTTATGGAAGAAATAAAATATTACAACAAATTTCCTCCCAGCCCTGTGGCTACTTCTAACGTTTGGATAATTCCTACATTTCAAAATAGGATTATATTAGCCTAGTTACCATGTACTAAGATTTAAAAAGTAATATTGACATTTACCCTTCCCTATGTTTAGGACAACATGTTTCAGTAAGGACCAGAAAAGTTATTTGATTTTTCAAATGTGTAAAGAAACAGAAAATTACGAAACTTAACAAAAAATAGTTTAATACTCTTTTTTTAGTCTAACCATGTGATTAAATAGTATTGCATTTTTTGTCACTTGATTTTTTTTTTTTTTTTATTTAAGGATTTACATAAATCTTAGTTTAAATTTCTTGTACGACATCATAGATCGTTAAACCAATCATGTAAAGTAATAATGTAAAATCATAACTTGGAATAAAGCTTTCAGCTGCCAACTAACAAAATTGCCTTAGAGACTGCTGCCAAAAGAAAATAAAATATTCAAACATAAAAAACAACAGCAAAGTATACATGAATGTGACCTTTTGTCACATACTGCTGTAGTTTCCTTAATGATGCAGGCCCCTTTTCTAAATGGAATGCTACAAAGTCAGCAAAAAGAAATTGCAGTTAGGGATATGGCAAAGCAGGATTACCTGTTCTCTCACTAGCACTGTACAGTTGCAAATTATCTGATAATTTCATTCTCAGACAGAGAGTGATGAAAACAGCATTAAAGAATAGTGGAAAGGGGAGAAAAAAAGATATAGTAACAGTTTGCCTGCATTTATTCACTATAGTACCTTCAAAAAAATTCCTGAGATGAAAATTAGTAAGGGGAAGTCATCATTTAATGTAGAGCAGCAATAATTTATTTTCTAGTTTTAGAGCAAAGAAGGAAAACTGGAAGTCTAGGATATGAAAAAGAAGAAACAGAAAACCAAACTTATTTCTTCTTTTGAAGAATGAGTGTAAGTTTTAAAAGACAAAACATGGGAAGAAAAGCTTATAAACTATTATACTGCAAATAAAAGAGATGAATAGTGTCCTTTTTATTTCCGTGAAAGAATATTGAACCCATAATTTTCCTCATGATGTTATACTCACCATGACACATAGTATAAAATTAACCTTCATCATGAGTTGTCAGCAATGTTACCTTATTTTAAATTAAATAAAATGTGTAATAAAATATTACATTAATATATAACAAAAAAATAGATATTAACAGATTTAAAATCAAAGTTTTTCCTTACTGAAGTGAAGCATTTCTGTATTGGTAATTATTAAAGCAATAGTGCATAGTTTTAGATAAATGAAAGTTTCACTTAAAACTCTGGTTACAATTGTAGCCAAAAAATTTAGTTATACTGTATGATACAGGACAATTACACCTGAGACTAAAATATAATCTTGGTCTTAAAGGATAGTTTAGCTCTCTTAAACTTATATTTAACATTGGGATAAAAGTTACACACAAGGAAATGCAATCAGACCCATCCCAGACACACTTTGTATCTGCTAAGGCAGTCGAGAATCAGGTCCAAAATTATGACTAGAAAAAAAAGCATGATGCAATAGTTTCTACTGCTGCTAGTAGCCCCTGGCACAACTCATTTTTGTTTTTCCTGCTGTACTATTTCATGTGTTTTAAAACAATTCTGACCTTTCACATTGGACAATAAATTCTTAGTCACCTAAATGGCTTTTAACTATATATATATATAAGTCCAACACTTCTTTTTTAAATATGTGCTTAGAAAGTGACCATCTTCAGCTCTGAACATATTTTCATACAGACATTCCTACATACAACACTTTTGGTGTGGAAAAGTGAAACAAACTGGAGAAATCTTCCAAGCAGAAATAAATTTAGTTGAAGACTGTAGTTAATGCACCCCAGTCACTTATTTGTACTTCCTAAATTAGGCAAGACTGTATCAACAGAAAAACTTGTATCAACACTTAGTAGGCACCAAAGTGTCAGGAGACATCAGGTGGCATTCTGAACACCAATCTAATAATAACAGGAGCACATTACATATTTTGAACATCATAAAAGTAATCCAAAACCCACGACGTTTGGAGATTTTTATTGTTCTGATTTTGGTTTGAGGTTTTTTTATGAGAGATTAAACAGAACACCTACACACCTGTGATCGTTAAAAACATAATGGCACATTCTGCAAATGTTGTGCTGAAAATGTACAATTATATTCTAAATATATGTCTACTACAGTTCTGTTTAGACAAGTTTATTCATTTAATTACATTTTTCTTTTTTATTGCTAAGCAATGGTCGTGTATAAAATTTGAGCTGTTTACCTTTCCTTGTTTGTTAACAATACTTTATATAGCACTGCTTATCTATTCCTTATAATTAGAAAGGGGTTTTTACAATAAACAGTAGTTTATAAGCTGATTATTTTCCACTTTTAGGGAAGAAGTAGTTCACCCAGAACCTTTCAGTATCCTTCATTTCTGCATTTTAAAATGTGGCTATCAGTGGCAACCATGACTTACGTGTGGTGAATAAAACATCTAATTATTCGATGACACTTCCACATTACACAACCACACCTCAGATTTACACAACCACATTGCAGAAGCAGTCATGTAAGAGGAAAAACATAGAAGGCCAAAACTGAATGACTGACCCTCATGCATGTATCTGACTCCATACTTAGCCTTAGCAAATGGTACAAATAATTCATTTTCAAGAGCTCTAAGCTCACATAATTGCTGCAAACGTTATTCTGGCTTTTCAAAATGGATGCATGACTTACTACACCTTTGCTTTAATCAGTCAGCCTGAAACTGCACAGTTTGTTGGCTCTAAAATAAGATTCCTACCAACCTCAAAATCAACTCCAGTTCAGCCTTGTAAATGCATGCAATTTTTCTCTCCCCTTTGCTTTCCTTTGCAGGTTAAACATGAATCACAGGTACTCATTGTAGAGCACTTGGGAAGGAAGAGCTGTTTCTGGATTCACAAAATAATTATATAAAATCCTTTTAAAGGACACTTTTGAAGCAAAAATATGGGCTGGAAATAGTTCATGGCACTATGTTACTGTATTTAATGTTGCTCTCCACAGTTTCCTGTAACATAGAAACATAGTCAGATATTTTAGAAATAAACTTGTAACATTGGGTAACTAACTCTTTTAGTTTTATTAAATCAGAATGACATCAAATTTGTATGTGGATACAGTTTTAAGAAAATCAATATATGCAGTTTCACTGATTTCAAAGGCATAATGTTTGCTGGAATTTGCTCCAGCAGATGATTTTTTGTTATACTTTTAGTGACTCACAATATAAATTCCCAAGAAAAGGAGTTATATTGAATTTATTCTTAGAAATAAAACAAATATTAATTTGTTTATTTTAAAGTTCCATAGATATCATCCTCAAGTTTGTCGCCATTTCAGTGTAGTAAATAATCATTTCTTGGGAGCTGTATTATAAGAGGTTTTTCTTTTTTCCTTCTTTTCTTGTGGGATCAAGAAGTCACTGTTTCTTACCTTCTCACTGACTCCTGAACTATGCAGGCTACTTGGTTACAAGAGCCATTGAAGATACAAAGATACTTTCTCTTCCTTTCAAACCTGGAAAGAGGTAGGTGAAAACAAGAAAAAGTATGGAGGCAATCATACCCATTCTAAGCTTTAGATCACTGCATAAGAATATGGTCTTAAAATAATCAAAAATATTATAACTATTTATTAGAATATGACCTTATTTTTCCATTAACCAGGGAAAATACAAAGAGAAAAAGAAAATTATCATCTCAGACTCTGGAATGTAAATTTACATTTCCTTATCTACAAGTAGGACAACCCAAAACTACAAAGAAAGCCTCACTGGAACAAAGAATTGGAAATCTTCTGAAGATAATGCCTAACAATGACCTGAGCAGGTGTCAAGAGCTGATTTGGGTTACATAGTCTGCTTTGCCAGTTTTCATGGCACAGATTTGAAGCAGTGGATGTGTAGAATTTCTACCAAGGTCTACATTTGATGTGGTTTGGATTTGCTGCACCCTGGAACAAGGGACTGACCATAAATACTTGAAGTGCACTAGATACATTGCTGGAGGGTATCTTCCAAATATATTTCTTAGAACAAAAATCTCTCACACTCCAAGAACACTTTTCAATTTTGAGCCAAACCAGTCCAAGTCAGGAAATCTGGTAGACAGACTACAAAAATGCAGCTCTGATCTGTTGCAAAACATTGATACAGACATGCTCAAAATAAAGAGACTTGAGTAATGCCACAATACAAATGCTGGGCAGTTATTTTTTGAATGTATATGGCATCTACACTGAAAACTTAATCATCAGAGGAGATAACATTTCCATAGTTGATTCCATTTTATGCCTGAATTGCCCTTTGAAGATGCAGCAGAGACTATAAACTATCAAGAGAGCCAAAACCTCCTCTAGCACCTCTCTTGAGCACCTGTACTGCACATCCAAACTTAAATACTACTCCCAGCACCAGCAAAATGCAAGATACCTTTCAGGAAGATAATGTAAAAGCAGGGGAAAATATCCCATGTATACACAGCCTTTTCTGGGGGAAAAAAAACCAACCAACTTTTTTCCATCTATGAGAGAGAATAGATTATTTGGATTTTCTAATTACCTTCATTTTACCATTACTGAACTTCTATACCTTTTACCTTCTCAGCCTGTTTGCATATAACCAGTACTGACTTTCAATATGGCTCAGAAATAAATATCACCAGTATGTCCAATCCTCTGGTTTCCATAGATATCATTTTTCACCAATATAGTCCTTCAGGATAAAAAGAGTGAGATTCACAAAAACCCACCCACACTTAATATAGAACAAAGACTTTCCTTGAAATATTTCAGTTATTATAATCTAATAGTAATAATATTATCATATAGATAAGTAACTCTGAGAAAAACCCAAGGGCATTAAAATGACAGCTGTCAAAATTATACACTGAAGCAGTAACACATACTGCTCTTGCCATAGCACATCTAACATGACCATAAAATGCTCAGCTTTCAAAGGATTATTGTAAGTCTACCATTTTAGACTTTTTTTTTTTTTTAAATTACACTTAAAAATCTCAAAGAATTGGTTGCTCATTCCTTTAGGGTAACCAGCATTGACATTTCCCTTTAATGGATTAGCAAAAGAAAATTGCCAGACATCCGTCTTTCTGTATTCCTTCTATCCTGTTTATAATGAATTGCCCATCCTTCTCCTGCACATGTTTTGAGCAGAGCACTGTGGTACAGTCTTGTTCACAGTGTATCATACAGATATATTCTCTTGAGGAAATCTCTGCAGTTATGTGTTTGGAGATACTGTCTCTGATCTCTAACATGTCATCACAAGCACAAAGTTAACAATGATCAAAGATGAACTACAGACTTGAACCAGTAAAAGAAGACTACCTTGAGAGGCATGTATGGAGAAGTAGTGGCAGACCTGAGAGCTTAGAAGCCAGATCTTTATTCCCCTTGTGTCAGAAAGGGAATAAACAGCCAGGAGCTGTAACAACGCACTTTGGCTTTCAGGAAAACCACCTTAGCAGTTAAAGATCAAAATCTGAACTGTCTTGGCTCAAGAAAGTAAACTAACCTAGAAAATTGAACCTTTGGACACTTTACTAGATGGGAGAGTCAGAGGCTCCTAGTATATGGCTACTATTATTTTTGCAAAGATTTTTTCTTGAAGCTAGATTTTAGGTGTTTTATCTCTTCAATGCCTTATGTCCTTTTCAGACCAATTTAGTGAAAACATTTTTACATTATTCTAGCATCCAACACTGCAAAATTTTATCCAAACATTTTGGTTCTTCTTCCAACTGTCCACATATATTCTGTGCATTAAGAAGAACTGATTGATGGGTCTGTATTGATTTGTGAACTTTTACAGGTATTACAGTCTTAGCACACTACCTCTTTGTGCTGAATCTTTATATTGTAGCAATTTTTTTATGAGTCTCAGTTGCTAAAGGGCATATTTAAATGGAATTGAACAAATATTTCCTCAGCTAGTTTCAAAGAGAAAGAAGTTGTCTAGTATACTTTTTACTTTAAATTTATATAACAACTCATGTACTCACAGTTTTTCCAATTTTGTGCACTTTCACAGAATATTGGATGAACAGCTCAAGAGTCCTTTATTGTCTTCACAGAGAGCATAAAAACCAGACAGCAACAGGCACGATTTCTAAATGCTTTTTACATGCCTCAAGCCCGACCTTGAAGGAAACACCTTTAAGATAAGAGTCAATATCTCAGAAGCTTGTTTTGTGGCCCAGACATGTTCAGAGAAGATAGTTTATAGGATTTATTTTTATTTGTATGTTCCTGTATGAGCTTTAATTTTGCTGATGGCGACAGGAACAATTTTAGTTGTCAGCTGAGATCAGGACTGTAGCTACGCCTGTCAGTGCAGTAATTATGTTGAAAACAGTGAATTTAGTTCATGTGCAGTTACAGAAACTAAATAACAATAGAAATACAGCCAGTTTCAATACAAAATAAATATATGAATCATCTGTTTTAAATAAACTGAGATTTCTGTTCCAGTAGTATGTATTCATATATATGATAAGAAACATACAGGTAAGAATATTAAGACTATGTTAACATCTATCCATCTTAAGAATCAGAACCTTCATTTTGCGTTATAACTTGAGTCTTGTGAAAAGAGAATTTAGGAGTGGTGAAAAAGAAGAGTCTTACAAAAGAAACTTCGGGTAAGTAGGAAACTATGGAAGTCAGGTTTTGAAAATGAATTACAGCATTGATATTCCATATTCTTATTTGCTGATATTCTGTTTGGACAACTGCAAGAACTTTTGGGGTTTTCGGGTATTTTTGGGGGGATGGTTGGTGAGGGAAGAGCATGGGGTGGTGGTTTTATATCTCCTTTTATTTCCAATGTAAAAGAATAAAACTCTTTTTAAAAAATGCTATTACTTTCATTTTCTTTGAATCTCTAGGTTTGCATTCAGAAGTGACTAACAGTGGCAGATCATCTCATTCTTCAAAATTTTGAAATATTGTGACAATTCATTACATTTAAGGGTTTCCAAGGTGGATATCAGCACTCATATTTCACATACATGCCCTCTGGATCATCTCATTTCTTTATGTTGAGCACAGGAAAATCACACATGGAGATATCAGAATAAGCATGACAAAATTATCATTAAATAAATAACTAAATAAAGCATTTTACCCTAAAAACATTACCACTATTAATTTTGTTAGTTTTTCACAACTGATTTTGAGACTTCAACACATATAAAAGTATCAGAAACCCAAAATTTTGGCTTCAACTGAAATAAGTGATTTTGTCAATATTAAAATATTTTCTCAAATAAAAAAATACAAATATAGTCAAAAACATATTAAAAGCTAAAATGAAACAAAATATGCTTTAGCAAATTTTCAATATTTTTCATTTTAACATCCTATAAAACAACAATATTTTGTGAAAAAAAATAAACAAAAAATATTTAACAAATAAAAATATATTATATGGTAAAATTTTTCAACTACTTTTACTAGGAATGTTCTACATGTCAGACTCGAGTGTTATTTTTTCTTAAGTGGTGCCTTACTATTTGTGAGAATTGAAAGCACCAAAAATCATCAAGTGGACAATATAAACATATTAAACATGTATAATGAAACATCAGATGTTCATCCTTCTATCTGTAATTGAATAACAAAAAAACTATTTACTTCAGTTCTCTGAAGTGTGTTGCCAGAAATCAGATTTTCACAAATAAACCCTTTACCTTATTGGTTAGATAGAGAAACACCCCCAATATTAATGTAATTACAATTCAGCAAGCATGTGAGTATTAGGGGTATTTCACTAAAAAGAAATGAAATTAGTTCCCAGCCACCTCTTGTCCCCAGTGACTTTTTCCATTTCATTATTTTTGTAGGCTATTGCCATTCTCCAATTACTTCTATTTTGTGCACATTATTTCTGGGCTTTCCTAAGCTCTTCTGCATTCACCAATACTTTTGAAGTAGCAGGTATTATTTGTGCTGAGGATAGGGAAATATGGCAATTAAAATCAAAATATCCTTGTTTCTGTCCTTGGCAAAAACAACGAACTTGACCTTTTCCTTAGATGTCCACAGACTTTATCAGGTTCTTCAGGGAACCTGAGCAATAATTGCTTGTTCTTAATACAAGAGCTCTCAACCTGTTTGCATGCTATACCTTGCCTCTGTCAAATTAAAGCATTTGTGTGGTGCCAAAACCTTCAATAGAGAAATAGTAATAGGAGTATCAAATGTTTTGGGTTTTTTTCCAATATAGGTGGGGTTTTTTTGTTTTGTTTTGGTTTGGTTTTTTTTCCCCCAGAGACTAATGAATAATAATGCAACAAGGTAACAATGGGATATTTATCTCACAATTATGAAGGTCTGTATCTAAAGGATTCATTCTAGACTCTCTGTATAGCCACTACATTCATGAAAATCTGATTTGTAAAGTCACTTAAAAACTACATTTTAAAGAGAAGCACACCTTTCCACACCAATAGGATTTCTATGTTATTGAGGTGGCAATGGGAGAAGGTGGCAGAGGTGTTTATATTGGTTGGGCTATTTTTACAGAGCTTTTTTTCTCCCATGTTTGCTGGCTAGAACATTATAATTAATTTTCTATTACCTGCAAGACAGAATTTTTAAGGGAATATTTTTCCTTTGATTATTCCACAACATATTGACATTGCTGCAGCTTACAATGTAAGTTTAGCAAGAATGCTGAGAGAAAAGAGATGAAAATTCTTGGAAAGATTCTGCACTATGTACAAAATTTCAGAGTCATACAGTGAAATCTTCACCAATACATGACTACTCACTCAGTTTTAATCACATCATTATAATGATACAGCAAATGCAAAAAAAAAAAAAAAAATCTTTGATTTGCTGGGTAATTATCTTACAGCTTCTGTCCTGTTGTGATTGACTAAATCAATATACTACTTTACATTTATCCTTTCAGAGTACCATTTTATTCCAAGTATAATGTGCCTTAAAAACCTCTCACATATTCTCTGGTTTTTGTCCCTGCAGATTGCTTTAGAATTTGCTATTTAGCATTAGAAAATGTCTCAATAGCATTATTTGTAACAAATTTAGGAATATCTGATTGTCTATCTAGCCTTTAGCAATCGTTCCTGCTCTGTACTTGTTAATATTCTGCATTTTGTATGGAATACATGAATCAACTATAGAAAAAAAAACTTGAAAAAAAACCCAGAGACATGGTAACCAAGGGCCACACACATTCAGGTAATGCTTACAAAAACCAGTTTGGTACAAACACAGCACAAACAAAATCTATGCTTTTGTTGCTTGTTTCCACTTAAATCTAAGGCACACCAGTAGCAATAGGTGTGTGGGGGTTATTTGTTGGGTTTTGCCTGTGTTAAATATGTGCCTGTGTTAAATTACATATTTTAGTGTTTCACAGGTGATCTGGTAAAAGGTCTCCAAGCAGCTTAAGCATTATCCCCATGTTGTAGCAGTTATATAGGATTCTAACAAGGATGTTTGACCAGGATTCTAACAAAGATCTGGACAGACACTGAGCATTTCCCTCATTAGGCTCCCTCAGGTCTTGATTCTAAAGATATTCAGAAATTGTGTTTAAAGCTTATGTCAGAAAGGGAGACATAAAAATTTAGTTAGACAAAATAGAATTTGTCAGAGAAAGGAAGAATCATAGAAAAAAACTACAGCATGCAGCAATCATAATTTGAAAAAGAAGACTCATGGACATTTCTTACACAGAAAAAATCTTCACAAATCATCAGGCAAGTTGACAAGACATTCCAATTACTAGAAGAATTTCTAAAAAATAGATATTTTAGCCACCTGACCACTTGATCAGACTAAAAGAGAATGAAATGGCACTGGGAAATAGCAAACTATTCCCTGTAACAGTTAAGCCCTACAGTACATGAGAACGTGTGTTCTCACTTTGAGACCACCCTAAACTCAGTCCTTTCAAAATCTAGTAAAACTGTTAAAAGTATTCTCACAAACCTTCAAGACAGCAAACTACTAGAGTTTGTCCAAATCTCCCTGAGTAATTTAAACATCAAAGAGCCAAGACTTGGAGACTGGAATTTCTTTTTGCTGTATGCATGCTTGTCTCACCATTCTGTACTCTGTATGTAAAGAGGGACAAATATCTTCTTTCTGAAGTGTCAAACCTAATATATCCCTCAGCCACTTCCTTGATCTAATACTAGGCTTTTATCAGAAGCTGTTCTCCAGTATCGAGGAAGCTCAGTGAAATCTTCTTCTGAGGAAAAGTGACATTAAAATGGCAAGTAGGGAAAGAAACTTTCCTAATCTGAATTACTGTAAATCTCTCAGACATCCATTTTCCTTCTCATCTTGTGAATCTGTCTTTTAGACTACAGTTCTTCTGGGATTAAAAGGGTATCCTCTAAAGCAAGCACATCTCAGTGCTAAACCCAGACAGAAGGAATAGGTAATACATTCAAATTAAACATTTCTGTTCCTCATAAATATTTTCTTCTATGAAAATATCCTGTTATCTTTTTAGCATGTTTAGTATAGCTCCTGGTAGTGTACAAAAGAAAATGTTACATAACCCTTGATTACTTTTGTACTGACTCTTACAGTCCTATATTTTTAATTCCATTATAGTAGACAAAAGAAAACAAAAAACTAAAAAGATAAACATGGAAGATTTTTTACATCCAGCCAAATAATTCTAAACACTTACTATCAGATTGGAACCAAGAAAGAAATCCAATGCAATAAAATGAATTGGAATGCTAAAGCTGAGCACAGGTCAGCTTCAATGTGGTTTGGTGCTAGTTTTATGCTAATTGCTTTTTCAAGGAGGAAGCAGAGCTTGATGTATAGCAGTACTCAAGTCAGTTGAGACCAGGTTTACAGACTTACGAGAGGCTGATGTGGCACAGAAAGTCACAATGCACGACTGTGTTAATTGCTCATGGAGCCACACTTCAGCTTTCCAGTGGTGTGAGACTATTTCTCTGCTGATGCTTACATCATGCTGTGTCTCTTTGGAGCAAAGCCTGACAATTCACAGAATGTGCCAAACCTGTGAGTGCTGTTCTTTGAAAACTTTAGCCCTTTAAGAAATGAAACCAGCTAACTTAGAATGTATTACATCACTTTGATTAGAATAATTGTTGTCATCTTCACAAAACATTGATTTGTGGCCCCAGAGGTGCAGAGTCAGAGACTCAAAGATAATTATACTCAACTCCCATTTGAAGAGTTACATTAAATGAATGTAATGAATTGAATTACTGATCTCTTGAAAGAACATTAATAGTGTTCAGTGAATACGGGCCAGCTTCAACGTCTCATATAAAATATCCTCTTAAATATGTCTTCTGTGGAATAACACATCTGTAAAAGCAGGTGCCAGTGCTAACACAGTAATCCAAAAGAAGTTAAACAGGAAAAGTATTCATTCCCATTTTTAGACTCATTCTGAAAAACTTAATTTTTTCCTGAGAAGAAGTACTATAATTTCCTGATACACCTTCTTTAACAGTGACAATTCCTTAGCTATCACTTCATCTTTTTTCATCCTCTAGATGGCCTTTAGGGCAAAATCTATCCTTCCTGAGAATTGCTGGTTTCTGTGGGTATTTTAATTTGAACTGCTAAACTACATAGCTCAAAGCTTAGATTAAGTGTATTTGGGCAGATTACTTAATCAGATTGTGGTTAATACATATACCTTGGAATGTGACTAAAAGCTTTTTTATTCTTGCAGATTGTTATTTGTTTGCTTGTTTAGTTTGGGCTTTTTTTT
>VXAC01001418.1:230109-250639 GCA_013399225.1 Rhipidura dahli
TCCCTTTCCCTTTCCCTTTCCCTTTCCCTTTCCCTTTCCCTTTCCCCTTTCCCCTTTCCCTTTCTGTCTTTAGGGACAGTTTTTGACTTTATACTGTAGGATTGCCCCTAAAAGCTGGTATGTTTTAGACAAAATGCTAAAATGTGCCTCGTTCCTAAATGAGCATGCTGAATCAAGACATCTGGCCTCATTATCAGTGTGGGCTCCTAATGGCTAGGGAGTGCCAAGATGACTGATTGATTGCAGGTACCAAAGGGTAGCATTGCAGAATCCCATCTGACTTTGGACATGGAATAAGCCTTTGTCAGAGGCTCTGGCTATATGAATACCACAGCTCTGAATAGAAGTCCAGCAGCATTCTGTCCTCATATCTGACACACAGCCAGAGGCACATACTTGAGATTAAAACTCTTCGCCTACATTCAGTCTTGAAAGCTCATACCCATGCTCCAGGCACATACTTTCATTCAGTACTGATCCTTCAGACAAATCCTCCACCTGTCTCCACCCAAAGCTTAAATACAGTCTTTCTAAAATACCACTGAAGGTGTGAGTCTTTTGGTTCACAATTAAATTCTTTTGAAGCTGCATGTCTGAGAAGAAGAAGGGAATGCATTATAGCTATTTGAATGAAATAGAAAGCAGATAAAATACATTTAAATACAAAAATAAAATACATTTGAATCTGCTTTGTGTTCTAGCCTTTTTGTCACTGAGAACTCACCAGATCTTCCTGTCTTCACATAGGGAAGGTGTGTATGGTTTGTCCTTTCTGCTTTGATTAATTCTGCTATTAATAGCAGAATTCTGCTATTATGCTGTCCTTCTTCTCAATGTCTTGGTCTTCCCCTAGCCCTCCCAGCACATCTACTCTTACTGCCAGTGATCCTTTGTCATCTATGGCAAGATCTCATCTTACCCTGAGCACTTCACTCTACGTCTCCTCTCTTGTTTCAGAGAAAAGGAAGAAATTTCATCTCCCAGGATGAGCAAACCCATTGCCCAAGGCAATTCACTTAGATGAGTGAACAAGAACAAATGACTACTGCTGTTCCTGCCTCCTGACCTGTGATGAACAGAGGAATGAAAAGGCATTTTATGATGCAGCAGTGTGCCAAGTGACAATTTTAAATCTTCCACTGGAAATTGTAAGTTCTGAAAGCAAGTGTTTATAAAGCTATCACACAAGCAAAAAAGAAAACACTTATGAGTTTTCATAAGAGCAAAACAGAGCTTTCACTTCTACTGCCCCTCTCATAATTTAAGTAAGCATAAACACACAGAAACGTAAGTTTTACAGTCAAAGCTAACCTTTACCTCAGTCCTTCAGCAGGCATTGCACAGGTATGAAATAAGTGAAAATTGGATAATTAGACTACAGAAATTGAATGGAATGCTGTTACTAATTTTGATTAAACTCTTTCACCATGTCTTTCAAACACTGCAAACTACAACACAGCTGATAAAACCAAAGTGCTTAATAATTCTATTTCAGATGAAGGGTCATATTAACATCAGTTGAGAATTTTGCAGTCATTTTAAGTAGAAGCCTAAAAGGAATGACAAGCAAATTGTAAACTTACTTATGCTACCTCAGCTTATACTACTTACCAATTTAGTCACGTCATACTTTATAATCTAAGAAGTCAATTAATATGGCATGAACCAAAAAGAAAAATAAAGTTTTGCATGTATTTAATTCTCAGCTTAACGATAAATTGTATCAATATTTTTCTTTTGATAAATCTAATAAAGAGAATGAAAAAAACCCCTCTTTATTTCAAGATAATTTTATTTTTCTCTTATCAGCTAAAGCAGTAATACTTCAGGTTTCCGCTTTCCAGTTTTCCTAACAGTAGGAGGGAATTTCCTCCAAGGTCTTATCAGCTTGAACCACAACTCCTGCACTGGTTTCTGGTTCACTGACAAATTACACTCCCTTAATCCCCATCCAGGAAAGTTTTAATGAAGGCACATTTGGAAATCATACCACACATGACAATTTCTACATGCAGCCAATGTGGGAAGCCCCACCCTTCCTAAATGGCAGACTGGACTTAGCATTGCAGGTGAAGAAAGAGCTGTCCTTACAACTTCTGAACTACTTTTCCCTTCACTGGCTAATGAGGCTTATTTCCTCTGCCTACAATTTTATTTACAAGTTGAAAACAAAACTGGTTTTAAAAATTATTCATTATTCTTAGAGCATTTTCAAAAAGGGAAGAAGAATGACTCATTGTAAAGACCAAAACAGAATAAGCTAAACTTCTCTCACTGAACTTTGCACTAGCATGAATGATGGTAGTCATTTTACCAAAATCCCAAAATCTTGCCAGGAAAGACAGGTGTCATGATCACTTAGCAGGAGGCTGGGCCTACAGCTGGTTGCACAGGGACAGGTGACTGCATGGCTTCTCAGCCTCCTCACTGCCCTGTCCCTGCAACACAGAGCTTCTACACAGAGTCTGCCTTATGGGGTCAATGGGTGTGCTGGGACCAGGCTGAATCTTCTCAGAAGTGTATGGGTTATTTAAAGGAGAAGTGTAAGAAATAAATGATGGTTGTGGTGAAGCTAGTAGTGAGGAGAAGGAGGAGGCATAGAGGTGAGGCAAAGCCCCAGAGAAAAAAGTTTGACTCAGTCACCCTCAGAAAGCACAGGACTGGCCAGTAGGTTGTGTACAGTACCTCCTGTTAGGAGAGGCTACACACCTTTATCCCCCTTCTCCTTACAGCAAGAGCTACAACATCTATATTTACAAAACCAGCAGGGAATAAACCAAAAGGCATATCAAAAACCAGCAGTGACCTTGCATCCCACACTCTTCTCCATCACATAATAGCATGCACCTGGCTCATAACCCTACAGTGAACCAAAGGCCATATGCAGGATTCTAATAAGACCAAGCAGTAAAAAGATCTATCCTGTCCATTTTGAGGAAGAAACTGTCTCTATCCTAAAATTCTCCTTGTTCTTCTCCTGGAAAAAAGGTTATGTATGTGGAGTCCTTAATCCCCAAGTTTCCTTCTTGCCACCCAGAAAATGATCATGTTGCAGCATCTTAGACTTGGACCTCTCAGATAGACTAGAGTAAAGAATAATTGGTCCATTATTTGATCCTCAAAACTATTTTGAAACATGAATCCTTCTGTATTTTATAATGGTTCCTTGGGATAACTGTTTGTGATGATTGTAAGTGTAATAATGTCCATTTTTAGGACTTTCATGTCTACCAAATACATCGTAAGAGTCTGCTAATACATAATTATTGTGTGACATGTTTTGCCAGGATTTGAAAATGAAAGACTTCACATATATATTTATTCATATAAAGCATATTTTCATTATTTATCCAGCTGTGTTTAAAATTTGAAAAAAAAAGAATTCTTGCAGGCTCCTTATTTCACATTGGTTTTGGAACCAGTTTCAGGTGCACCTTCACGTCCTTTCACCAGATATTTCTCCACTGTTTTAAGACTTCCAGAATTTTCTTTTTCATAATTTTCATAGCAATTATGCCTAAGTTCCACCACCATCTCATTGATGTAAAGGAAAGCTGAGTAAGAACAGATTTAAAAACATAGGGAGAATGGTATCCTCTCCTTGTGGAAATTATGTAGTGGGACTTCAATTCTCAAAAATATTTTGTATTGTGCTTGACTAGGCTGTACAGAAACTTTAAGTTTTCCTAGGCATTAGGATGACATATTTTTCCATAAGTGAAAATAACAGTGTCTGGGTCATGCTGAGGTGAATACTCACTGGGTATGTAGATACCTTCCACAACTGAAGTTCTGCTCAATTTCTTACCAAAAAAGCTTAAATATATTTTCTAGTTTTATTGTATGTCATGTTTCATCCATGTTTACCTCACTTCAGGAAAAGTGTTAAAGTGGCAGGGGATTTGTTACTGGTTTAAAGAAACATAACAAGAATAAATAGATTTAGAAGCAGTAAAAAAACACGAAAAAAAATGTTGCTGTCATAATTTCCAGTTAGTGGATACACAGCAACTTCAATAAATACTTGCTTCCGCACATAACACAGCAGCTAAATTGCCTAACAAAATGCTAATATATTTTTCAATAGTAAAAATAAATATTAAAATGGTAGTTTAGAAAATAACTATCTCCTCAAAGGAAAAATCTTACATAATCTTTTGCTGTAGAACCTAGGACACTTGTTCCCATCATGCCAGGGAGCAGTAATATGAAGTGTATCACGATAGGAAAATATTAATTCATACTGCCAGGTGAAACCTGTTCAGGAGTCTGTGACCTTTCACAGACCATCCCGTTCATCAACACAAGATGATGTAGACAGTTTTCTTATGTGAAATAAGCTTAATTTTTGAAGAAAGGCATAAGAAATAGCTTGTTAGGAAAAAAAAGTTGTAAAATGCTTAGTAGAGATTGAAGTCCTGTTTTGAAAAGTTGCAGGGATAACAAAATTCTCTTCAAAAATAAGTAAATTTTATAGTGACAGTGTGTCTGTGAATGCTTAATTTCTAACAGTAATGAGGCCTACATATTCTGTTGTCAGTTCTTCCTTTCTATGTAGCCCAGTAAGGTGGGACAACCACACTGGACATTTTTCATCCCTACTTGTTAGAACATTTATACTAAAAATAGGAAGAACAGCTAGGATGAAGCTCACCTCAAATTTTTAACTCACTTAAATCATGACAGAAGATCTACTCATCTTAAAAGTAAAATGCAGAGAGGAATTCAACTATAATTTAAATCTATGTTTATGGCTCAGACCTGAACTTGGCAGAATAAAAGTCTCTGAAGCTGATCTCTTGAAAGGTCTAGTGTTTCAGATTGAAATGTGTATCACCAAGTAAACTGGAAAAGGAAGTGAGTCTAATCTACAGTTTCAAGTTTAGGCAGCTCAAGTAATGCATGTGTGAACACCAACAAATTTGCATTTATGGAAAATTGACTAAATTAACTGAACACTTGCAAAAAGAGGAAAGATAGCAAGAGGTTGCTGAATACCAACCAAAAAAAAAATATATAAACAAACAGCAACAACAAAAAGAAACCACAAACCAGCAAAAGTATCCTGAATTTAAGAACTGTATAACTACAACAGGAAGATCAGAATTTGTAACAGTAAAAGCAAGCAAATCCTACAAAGACTTACTGGAGGCCATATTTTACCCACCTTTATTTATGCTGGATAGCATCTAAATTGATTGTGCATTAAAAGAGCAGAACAACCTAAGAATCTCATTTAGCCATTATTATTAAAATCAGAGTCAGATAAAAAATAAACTGGGCAATTTTTTTTTCACAGTACATGCCAGCTTTTCAAATCTGATTTCTAACTGTTAAGGAACTGAAAACAACAGATTTTTGGGGGCTTTTCATATTCAACGTTTCACATTCACTGAAAAATAGCAACTTGAGCTTAAAATTCAAATGACAGCTTTGTTTGAAATATTACAAATAACGAAATTCACAGGGAGACAGGACAATCATCTTCAACAATGCAGAATATGGTGGGACCTAGAATTACTAAGAGCTTGAAGTGAACTGCCTCATTCTTTTCCTTATCTCTGAAGTCTCCAAAGTAGACAGCCTAAACCAAAAAAAACCACCATTTTTATTAGGATGTTAACCAGAAGAAATAACTTTATTCAGAATAGAAAACCACAAATTCCTAGGTAAAAAGAAATAGAAATGAAACCATGAGCCAATCTGTGTTCTCTTAAGCATGTCCTTTCAGCTAGACTTACCTGAAGTCAACTCGGTGGTTTATTAATTTGCAGGAATCTGTTGTATCCCCTCAGGGGATGTTCATCATCCTTTTGGAAATACGATGCTCCATATTACATCCTGTCTGAGCCTCCAGTGTCTCCTCACTTGGTTTTCCCATCTTGCAGGTTAGGAGCAGTGCCTCCTTTCAATACACTTGACAACTTCTAAGAGCAGTAGTCATCCCACTCTTCCACCCCAAGATGTCTCCATTTCCTCTACTCTTAATGAGTCATAATATTCAAACAGCAGACCAATAAACAAAATGAACTTTCCATCACATAAAATCAGATTGTATGAGTTTCAGGGCTTCTTCTCTGTCTGCCTGTCTGTCTGATATTGCACAAAGCATCAATCTCCAGAGACAGCATATTACACATTCTTGAAGATTATTAATGCTGTGGGATGATGCTCTTCACTACAGAGCGATTGTAACATTCCTCTCTGAATATTCCTGCTGAGATACATGCAGCTTTAACAGATTCAGAGGGTACATCTGCTTCACTCTTCCAAAATTCTCTAGGGGTGATGTATTTTCTGGGAATGATGTATTTTGGATTTGCTGAGAAAACTGCAAAATCAGTGAGAGTCTATTTAGTAGACATATTGAATCAGTTTGCAATTAAACAGTTATTAATTCATACTGTACATTTGCATAATGTTTTTCAACTGAAAACCAACTGTCTCCCTACAAAAATATAATGTATCTCTCTCTACCTCATGGACAGGGAGGAGATTACAGTGCAATTTTGGTCCAAGAAGCCACAAGAACCACAACAAACCACAAAGAACCACAGTAAAACAAAAACCCTTTATGAATCCATTAATGATTTTGTCATAGAATCAGAGAATAAGCTGAGCTGGGAGGGACCCACAAGGATCATTGAGCCCAGCTCCTCACTCTGCACAGCACCATCTCCAACAATCACACCATGTGCCTGAGAGCAATGTCCAAATCCTTCTTGAACTCTGTCAGGCTGGTGCTGTGACCACTTCCCTGGGGAGCCTGTTCCAGTGCCCAACCACCCTCTGGGTGAAGAATATTTTCCTGATACCCAACCTAAACCTCCACAACACTACTTAAGTTCATTCCCATGGGTCCTGTCACTGGTCACCACAGTGAAGAGATCAGTGCCTGCCCCTCCTCTTCCCCTCTCACTGAAGTCACAACTACAATGAGGTCTCCCCTCAGTCTCCTCCAGGCTGAACAGACCAAGTGACTCCATCTGCTCCTCATAGAGCTTCCCTTCAAGGCCCTTCACCATCTTCATTGCCCTCCTTTGGACACTTTCTCATGGTTTAATACCCTTCTTATATTGCTGTGACCAAAACTGCACACAGCACTCGAGGTAAGGCTGCACTAATCATTATCTTCAAAACAGCCATGCTATTGCTCCAAGCCTTGGCATCCTCAGACTTACTTTCCAGAAACTAATACCTGCTGCCTTTCTCCAACAACTATCAGTTGGATTATGTATGCCCCAATTATCCATGCTGTGAATTTTAGCTGGGATTTTATTTTAGAAATATGTTTCAGGGACTTTTAATTTCTAATATCGTTGTCAAGTAATTCTCTTTAAAAAAATGTAATTTTAGTGCTAAGAAAATAATTATATTTATTAAAAGGTCATCTTTTAAAAAGCTGGCTCTCACCATGTTTCAGGTCCAGCAAGCTAATGACATAGACTCAGACAATTTAAAATAAGGCTTATTTATTTGTTAATCTCAAATGCCTTCTGAAGAAGGATTAGCTACACTGAAGTTTGAAATTTTAATACCTAGTTGCTTTTCATATGTGGCAGAAAAGCTAGACAGATTTTTCATCAAAGCTAGACATATAAATTTTCAGATCCATAATATATAGCTCTAAACTATCTCAATTCATTTTCTTGAAGACAAAACATAAGCATATTTAATTCAAAGAATGATAAAATACGAACATAAAACATTATAGGCTTTTAACGAATCTAACATTTATTCTTCATATGAAGTAGCAGCAAACAAAAATTTATTTTTTTAAATACTTAGTAAATACCATAATGTTTTTCTTATTATAGAGGATTTTAAAACCATTGTAAAGTTACATTTACTTTTGGTAGAATGAAAAAAAGGCAGGTTTTGGCCAGTGACTGAGAATACCATGACAACTAAGCTTAATTCCCATGTATCTGAATTGAAAATGTTTTTATCCCTGAAATACTGAACTTTCTAAGCAATTACAGATGTGCTTCTGCCCAGCACAGAAGCCAGCTACTGGTGTTGGACATGCACTTTTCAGCCTAGTAGACCCTGAATCTGCAACACTCAGAACATCTTCATGGATGTAAAAGAAATACTTGAATTGCTGAGATTCTTGCCAGTTCAGTCACTCCATGGTATTTGTATAGCTGGGGGAAGAGTGATTATTTCTTCTGGCAAACAAAGTCACTCAATATTTATTTGGTTTCTTCTTTCTTTAAAAGAGGGCTGCAAAGGTTGTTGGCTAAAAAATTAATGATCTTTTTCTTCTTTCTCTGCTGTCACTCTTGCACATCTGAATAAGCTGAGATCTATAACTAATTCAGTCTTCTCAAAATTTAGTGAGTTCTTATAAAGTCTAACACTGAAAAATTTTCCTCCTTATTCTCTATGCTTCACTTATGAACAGCTATGGCATATTTTGATTTTGCTTTCCAAAAAGCAGCTGCTGAAAGATATAGCACATGAATCATTACATTACAAGTAATCATATAGTCCCTATTAGATATCTGCACTCATTCCTGTGGTAATCCATTTGTCTCTATTGCCAGAGCAGATGTAACATCATTTACCATTTCTGACTGATAGTTGGAATAAAACAAACACAATTAGAGACAGGGGACTGGGTATTGTTTGAGTAGCATTTGGCTCAGTATCATTTCACAACTCAGTTTTCATATGCTGTTATCTTGTGGCAGAGGAGTTTGATCATGTGAGCTCAGACTGATGTCTTCGTATGACCGGGAGCTACGCCTCACATAGCAGAAACCTGAAGGAAGAGAAACTCTGGGAAATTAAAGGGGATATTCTAACAACCTTGATGCCTACCAAGTGCTTCTTTGAGTCACATGGTATAATCCTTACCTCACAACTGTACTTGAATTTCTTACCTGACATCTACAGGTTGACAGCCCAAACTGTCATATCATTTTATATAACAGAAATAAATATCTAGTATCTTCTGTAACTGTCCTCTGACACATCTGTTGTCCCATTTTTAACCTTTTTTTTTTACTTCTTCTTCCTAGATAACTTTGACTAAATTTTGAATTTTTTTTTTTTATGTCTCTTGTTGTCTTACAGAAAAAACACTCACATTGCTATACCTTTATACTACCAATTAAACAAACACTAGTGCTTCATCTTCATTTATAACACCACATGACAACTTCAGCTGAGGAAATATAAAAAAAATAAATCATTTTCTGGTCCCCTGTGTCTTTCAGTTAGAAAAACAATTCTCTGTTTTCTTTGAAGGAAATAGTGCATTATCATTCTGTGGTCCCAATCCATCAAAATACCTTAAAATAATAATAAACAAAAAATAGTCTTAATGATTAAATTGGGATTAATAATGTGTTTAAAGTCACTTGCATACATATGTACGTTTTGGAGTGTGGGAAGGTAGGATGCTTATACAGCTCTTTCTGAAATGATAATTTCTACTGTTTATGAGGCAAGATCATTCTTACTTCTTAAGCAGTTTTGAATTGTCATCTTTTGCTGCTGAAATATAATGTCAGAAAACATAAAAACAAATGTGCAGTAAGAAGCAAAGAAGCCAGTATCTGCTGCAATGCAACAAGTTTACTCTGAAAACAGTCAAATTATATTTTTATTTTGCAAGGGTTACAAGTTGTTAATGCCATTCATAACTTCATGCTGGTAGCTTTGCGAAACACAGAGGCTTAATACAAAAGACCCCTGAGGCTTTCAAGATGTTGGTTCTAAAATTATGGTAATCTTGTCTATATCTTGATAGTGGTCCCTTATGGATGATGGCTTTGGCAGAACAATGGCACAGTAATTTGTAGTAAGCTACATATTTGCTATACGACAAAATAATGCCTGCATATCAGGTAATGAGATTAAGCAAGAACAGAGATTTCCTTAAAATAAAAAAATCAAAATGTCACCTGGAAGTGTCAGTGGAAATTTAGGGAGTGCAGATTTGCAGTGGATTCCATGTCAAAACCAGCTTTTAAATGCAAATAGCTTAAGGATTAATAAGGTCTGGGACAACAAGTTGTGACTATATCCATGTAGTTTATATACTGCCAGAGTTTTAAGCTGACAGTAATGTCTTTGGGCTAGGGTGGGGGTCTCTCAGTAGATACAGCTAAATCATACTTTTTAAATGACTATAAATCACACAACCAGCACCACTGAGATGAAGATTTCATTTATGCTTCAGCTTTTTTTGACATTCTGAAGGTGGAGAGAAAATAAAACCAGCCATAATAACAATGTAGAGTTCTGACATTTATACCAAAAGCTTTTAGATTTGCATCTTCTTACACTGTAGCAGTGGAAGATTAAAGCATACATAAATAATTAAAAACATACAGAGTCATCAAAAGAGCAGATCAAGTGACAGTCATATATATAGACAACTGATAAAGCTCCCACCATTGCTCACTTCTTCATAAATGGACCCAAAGGAGAAAAAAAGATAATTTTATGTGACAGAAAAATGGTTTTGCTGCTGTGACAGTACTTAACTCCATCATCTGAATTTAAAATAAAACTACTTCATATATGTTCCCCACTTTTCTATTGATTACATTTGTTTCATACCTTATCAGAATCATCCTGACTTTAATTTCATGTGCATTATCTCTTTTTCCTCTAAAAATGTGTTTTCTAAGAAAATTAGTTTTTAACCTTGTAATGCCAGCTTATTTGTACGAACTCAAAATGAATATTGAATGTTATTTCTTTCTGTAATTGTAATTCTTACATTTTACTTTTTTGTGAGTATTTGAGTAAAATTCTTCCAAACATCAAAAACTGTGCCAGTGAATAATAGCACACATTTAAAATCTCAACATGCTTCACGAAGTACAGATTTTTGACAGTAAATATCTAAGTTGCAATAATACAATATTTTTAATAATAACACTTTTCAATGAACAATGATTTATAAAAAAATAAATTAAAAATTAATTCATCTCTTATTTTATAATTTTTAAAGACATTCCCAGTCCTTCAGCATTCCCTAAAGACTCTTTACACACCACACCAGTACAGATGCTTCTAGTCACAAATGCCTTAAGTGAAAACACTAACTCCAAATATCTATGCTTTAAGTTTGGTGTTTTTTGTTTATGAATGCCATTCTTATACATACTATTCTTGTACATAAAGATTGATGCATGCATGTTAAAAATGTATCACATAACTAATAAATTCTACTTAAATCTTTGTATGTCAAAAAGCAGAGTATTCAAAAAAACTTCGTAGGAAATTTCACCGAGGCTTTACATAAACAGGAAACAGCATGGATTTTTTGTTTCTTCACATCAAAAAGTAGATTTCATCAACATAGGTAGATTTCATAGGTTTCATAGTAATAAGGTGATCATGTGTTATTTCATTGCAGGGAATATCTAACTTTTTTCCTTTCAAAAGTTCTCAACCTGCACTGTAAAAAAAACTTGTGAAAGAACTCAATTTATGAGAGAAAATCAGTGAACAACAAGAATATTTAGGATAAAAAAGCAGGCTGGAAATCCTCCCTTTAAAGTATTAAAAACAGGTGGGGATACACAAGGACAAAGATAATACCAAATTATTCTCTTGGATGAGAGGTTTGAAAAAAAAATCCAGCTAAGTAGAAGGAGACAATATTATAGGCAGTCTTTAAAAAGATAATTGAGGCATCTCTTTCCTCATTATGGCCTATAAAACTCCAACTGTTATATCAGCTTACTCCTCAGATAGAACAGACAGGAAGAGAATAAAATGCACACTGGATCAAGACTTTCCATGAGGAATTCAGCCAAAAACAATAACAACACTGTATCATAAATACAAATAAACAAACAATTATTTCAATGAGTGAGATATGTGGTTAAGTGATGGAAGACAGACTGCATAAATAATATCTCAGAAGCATGCTTTTATGAGGTTCAACTTCGTAACCAACCAGGAAAGATAGAAAGATTACACTGAGCAAGATCTAAGTGCCCTGAATACGAGTGATCAGCAAGATCTTGGCAAGAGGAGGTAGTGATAAAGTGTGAGAGCAGCCACAGATGTCTGCCATTGCTATAGCCATGGAACATGAGAAATAGAAATGTGAGGTAATATATAACGTGCTTTTAGTTGTCCCATTATGCTTGTATAAGGAATGGCACATACTCAAGGCACATTTCAGGCTGTTATGGGTAGCTAGTGCAAGCTTAGTATTTGGATTCACTTTAAAATATAAAGATCATAATAAACACTGTCTTGCAATGTTTAATATGATTAAAGCACCACCTAAGAGTTTCTGTCATTTGGGGAACCTGCCACATGTCTTTTCTTTGTGAATGTTATATAAAAGATTAACTGGCCCAGTAACCTTACCCCATCTGTCTTTCTATTCCATTGTTTTCAAAGGTCTAACTGTGCTCAATCCTTGAGACCTATACCAAATAGTGGAATCTCATGATAAACCAAGTTAGACAGTTCAAACTAACTGAATAACTCAGCATACTGCATATTGCTACTATTTTAAAAAATGTTTGATATGCGTGGAAATGTTGCTTTAAGTACAGAAAGTGTGTGTGCTGAGATGTCAGTTCCTTGTGAAAAGCCATATAATTGTTTAGCTTGATGATTCTATCACATTGGGGTAAAAGGTTTTAAAATGCTTAAAAATTTAAAATAGATCTTATGTATAATTTTGGAAGTATACTTTCTACATAAATATGCCATCAAATGGAAATTATTCTATTTCCAAGTTTGACTGTCCCTTATATCTTTCTTAAATACTGCAAGTCAAATTCAGATCAGCTCTTGGGATCAATTGTAATGTTATATAAGTCAGTAGGATTCTAAAAAATCTTTTCTATAATCAACACCAGTTACACTGCAAACACACATCATGAGACTTATTTATTATGCCTTCATAACATAAAATGGATTGAAATCCAGATTACTTTAGCAGAAACAAAAGCAGTTAATGTTCCACTCATTATTTGTGAACAGTTTGTCTTCCTGGGTGTGGGAAAAATACATTGAGTAAGATCTTTTGGCAGTTTGAGGGATGTTGGTTTGTTTCTTTAATTTTTTGACTGTTTAAATTTGTTAGTATTTTCCATCGCTATCATTTTCATCTATAACTCATGTGATTCTATAGAGTACCTGGAGCTTTTAAAATATCCTTTAACAAACAAAACTATGTATATTTTCTTCTTGAAGCAGTTAACAATAATTATTTCTATGTTCCAGGAATTTAAAAACTGCAATTACTACATGACAGAGAAAATATTCGTTCACATGCTACTGTTGCCAAGGGAAGACATTTCCAGAAGAACTTTCAAATGAACCTTAGATATGGACAAATAGCATCAATTTCCAGTGGACATTGAATGCTCATTAGACTCTACTGTGAAAGTATCTAAAGCTGTTACACCTCTCCAGTGACCTCACTTTGGAAGCCAGTGCAAGAATTTCTTTATACTTTTTACACAGAAGCACTCTGGAAGGAAATTAAAGAAAAGTGAGATTATTGGCAAGTGTTATTGACTAATGCTGAGAGTGCTGAATGACACTCCCAAGAAATTATGTCTGATTTGACACAGACCTCTGTCATTTGTTTTTCTTGGTGCAGACCAACAGCAGATAAATTGCTTCCTTTTCTAGGTTTAGAAAAGGAGGAGTTGTTCTTTAAAGGTCTCTAACATCAGCCAGTACTTCAATGTATATATTGGATCTCCCTCAGGACTGTATCAGAGAGACCTTACCCAACTTCTGGTTAAGCTAGCTGTTCAAAAATAGATACTTGCACACAATTACTTTTTGTGCTTTCCATGTGTGCATTCCTCTTTCAGTTTCCTCAGTATCCCTGAAGAAATATTCATCTACACATTTGTGGAGAAGAAAGTTCAAATTCTATCATGTCAGCATTAAAGGAGAATCAAAAATCAACACAGACTCAAAAATTTCTGAACCACAATGGATAGGAATCTGCCCCCTTAAAATATGTATTTTCACCATGGAAAGAAGTTTAGTTCCCAACCATTAGATATGTGTGGCAGTTTATTTCCAATATCTTTCACACAGTTACGTCTTATTTTCTCTTTATTACTTGGAGAAGGTCTCATCTTGTCAGTAGCATGATGTTTCCAAAATAATATTCCATGCATCCCTTTTATCCAATAATTATGTTGTAAGTCTTACAAAGCTTCTGTTTTCTCAGTCAGCAGCAGTGCATTCCACAATCTAAGTAACAATTAAGAGAAATATACAGATATTTTCTTTATTTTTATCAGTTTTGACTTTTCCTGATTTTGCTCAACTGATATGCTCCTGTGGAAACACAGCAGCTCTCATTTGCTTCTCTCTGTTTTTAATATTCCTTCATCATTATAACATGCTGCTTCTCAAAGTGGAATATCATCAGATCCTTAGGTTTTGTAGTATAAATCTCTTCTTACATGACGAACTGGAAAGCTCAGTTATCAATAGATACTTTATCTCTCTGAACATTGTCCCTCATTTCCATATGGAAGATATTTTTTTCTTAAAGCCACTCAGGGTACATCTAAAATGGCTCTGCAATGCAGTTTCAATAATTCAATTTTTTTTTTCTATAGTCAAAACCTAGACTCACTCTTTCCAGTTCCCTGATTCTTTCAACCTATCTGGTTCCCTGTATGCATACACTGACCAATTCTTATCTCACTACCATAATTAATATATTTATTTTTATTTCTGAGAAAATACTTCAGCTCAGACGACGTAATAGCTCTGTATTAGAGAAAACGATGTGCTGGGCTGGAACTTGCTTTGCAAGGGTTCTCAATACTGCAATTTTCTGTATTTTTACTGTTAGAGGGTATGCAATATGGGGGATATTCCTTCATATTGGATGCTGGTATCTGGAGTCCATCCACACCTAAGAACTCCGAATTTCACACAGTTCCAAGTTGGATCTGGATATCATGCTATCAGCTTCTTGACCTATATTTGGCAAAAAGGCAGACAACACTCAGTGATTTCATTTAAATAAGGTCCTAAGTATGTGCTTAAGTATTAAGCCAGGCAAATACCACAACATTATGAATTATGTGATGAATAGATCACGGAGCTTTAACTCTTTGATCGTCTTTTTCCACATAATTGTGCCAGTCCAAACTTCAGACGGCATTCCTGTATTATTTTTCTTTTCAGAAACACTGTATCACTGTATTTCCACATATTTTTTCACGCATTCACCCAGAAGCCTGAGCTTAATTTATATGCCATAATCAGGGTCTGGTACTACCTGGTCAACAGTTTAATATAATATAAATATTCTGTCTATTAGGATTTTCAAAATTGCCATTTGTCTAAACTTGGCATCATAGTGTGTATGTCATCTCATCCCCCTAAACACCTTCATCATTCCAGTCAAGCCTGTTTACACATCTTCACAACTCTTAAAAAGTTTCTACAGTTCACTGTTGGATATAAATAATAAGTTGTGTTGATTTACATCTCTAAAGAGTTGTCTCCAGTAATGCTCCAATCCACATTGTGAAATTGTTTGGTTTTAGAGGGTCAAAGTAAGGACTAACGGGAATAGTTAGGACCTTGCCTTGTTTTTTCTCTCCTTTTTCCTTTTTATTCTACCCTTCCCCTCCCCCTCCCTCTCCCCATCCCCCTTCCCCTTCCCTTTTGCCTTCCCCTTCCTCTTTTCCTTTTATACCAGGACAAAAAGAACAAACCAATCAACCAACCCACCAGCCAGACAAAACCTTACTCTAAAGGTTTCCATTAGGCAAATGATTCTATTAAATGTTACAAAGCTTAGAGGTATATCTGGATGCTGTGTTGTCCTATAGGGAAGAACTTATTTTCCCACTTCTTGGATTCATTTCCCCTTCTTTCTCTTCTCCAGTTCAGGTCTGTAGCCTTCTTAGAAGTAACTAATATCTGAAACATTTTGTTGTTTTGTTCAGCTGATTCCCTGCACCATTAAGCTGTAGGTCAAGGAGGAATATAACAGTGAGTTACGTTTCCACTTTAAAAAGGGAAAACAAGTTATGGCAAATACAACTAACTAGAATTTGTTTAAGATAATACAATAAAACATTTGAAGTTGGGACTATAACTTTATATGCCTTTAAGCTAATAAATTTCTAATGACAGTGAATATGTAATTTTCTTGTTTAAGAAGCTACTTTCATCCTTTAATTCTATCTAATTTTTATAATATGAATATGTACCCTCATTTTGTATATTGAATTATCTATAATGGTATGTTTTAATATACTGTGCATATTTAGGGACATTATATGAAAATATTAGGTATTATTGGCACTTCATTCTACTAGCACTATGAAAAAAGAGTAAAAGTAGTAAAAATACAAATGCTAAAGCAATAATGACTGTATTCTGCACAAACAAAATAATCTTAAAAATTATTGAGTCAGCTGTACACAGCTTTAAATGATGTTAAATCAAATAGGTGGAAAAAAAGACAACCCATGGGGTGGGAGAATACATTTTGTTTCTATACATAAACTGATCTAGCTATGTTCATAGTTGGCACGTGTCATTTTTCACTGAAATGGAAATATATTTTTGCCTTTATTATACCATCATTTTTCATACATTCCACCACTCTATTGACAAGGAATACGCCATATGAGGAAATGAGTTTTGTTTTAAAAGAATATCGCTAACAAAAATCAAAAGCATTACATATATGCAGCAGTCTGTAGTACTTGTAAACGTGGAGATTGATCCAAGGGACTAACTTCAGATGAAGCTTTGTTTGCATCGGATAAGGAGGAGTGGAATTTTTATCCAAGGGACTATGTCATATTAAGGAATTTGTCTTTGAATTCTGCTTAAAATTAAATTAAAATATGATACTTTTTTCCCAGTATAATAGTTAGGGACACGTTTGAGTTATTATTGAATAACTCCATAATATACTGTGGCTCATGAATGTCATATATTTGAATTTTAAAACTGCCACAGAATGCAAAAGCTGTAGTTCTTTATTCAGCTGTTTATTCAGTGGAGTGTGTGTAGTCATGGTTCTGAGTAATGTGTTTTCCTACCGGACTCAAACAATCTTACAGATAAGTAACTTTGCTTCTTTGAGCAACAATAAGCATGTGGATTATATGTAGAAAAAGGAAGAAATTTTCTAGGAAAATCTGCATCCAGTTTTAGTGCTCAAGCCAACACTTCTGTTTCTGTATTGCTAAGCTCACACTGGAGTAGGCCACCACTCAAGTAAATTTCTAAAGTAGTGAAATGAAGTTTTGGTTTTGGAAATTGCTTCAGAATACTAATACATTATATTTTGTTTAAAAAAAAATTGAAGACATAATTTAAAAAAAACCCTATATCATAAGAAATAAATTGCAGTCCATTTTTCTGAAATCTCTGGCTTATTAGCGGGAATAAGAATAGAAGTCAAACTCAGGGGGAGCTTACAAAAGAATCTCCTAAAAGTTGCAATGTCTCTGAACTGCTAAATTATTGCTATGCTTTTTCTCACCTTTCTTTTTATTTCAAATAATTTGTGTAAACATTCTCTCAATGCCCATTAGAAACATGGAGTAAGAGTGATGTTCCATATTAAGTTTCATAATTTTAAAAGGTAAAAAATTCAGTTCTGAAATGATTGTGTGGACTTGCACAAAAGAAAAGGAAAGACTCTTCCTGATATGAAAAATAACCCTTCTATCTAATCCTCATTTATAATTGTTTAAACATGTTTTCTGGTTTCTTAAAGTCTCACTATGTTGCTGTTCTTTGAATTTACTAGCAGTCAAAATTTCCTCTAACATCAATCCTAAATTCACATATTTAACTGATATTCCTGTGATAACCAGTATTTTTTTCTTCATATTTCTGTCTGCACTGATGTTTAGAAACATGATTGCTCCTAGATGCAATGAAGACGTTTCCCACTTGTGTTAAACTATCCCCTTTTTTGACTTGCTCTTGTACCATCTGATCTTCTCTTTCCTTAACCTCGTAGGATATGTTCTCAGACATGTTTTCTTCTGAATTCTGTTGTATGGAGTGGAATATGACAGCTTTACAGGGTGATATTAAAATTTCCTTATCAGTCACACAAATATGCTTCTTAATACAGTGCTTGTTCTGCTTTTCATGGTATCACAAACACTATTCACAGATATACTGCGATGAATTAAGAAATGAAGGTCTTGCTCTTGCAGTTTTTCAACTTAGCCTAGTTTATACACAGTAGTCCTGCAATTAATCTTTAAGTTCATGATCTATTTAGTACTATTACATTTCACTCCAGTTATAATTTTCAGTCTCTTAGCACCATCCCACACATTACCTACATTGATATTCTATCACGCAGGCAGTACCTTAGCAATCATATGTCATCAGCACATTTTTATTACTTGTTCCAAGGTCATTAATGAAATTAAAATATTAAGTAAGATTGATCCCAAGAACAATCAATGGATGATACTCTCTAACCTTTTCAGTACCATTTATTATTTTCTCCAAAGCCAGCTTCTTAATTGTTCTTTTCCTCTTTTCACCTATCTCATTATGAAGCACCAGCAGACTTTCTTTGCAGAAAAAGCTGTATATTTGTCACATTCTTACCCAGAAAACTATCTTATATTTAGTTGCTGTTCAGTTTTCTTTTTGATCTGTACTGACTAAAATGTGCTCTTCAGTTCTTTCTCAAGTATCTGTTTTCAGCATTTACCTTTTCCTCATGGTCAGGTTGTTTTCTTACTCATTTCCTGCCCGGCAATTTCATGACCTTCCTGGTAAGTACTGTTGTTGAGAAAATAGCCATGAAATCTGCCACTAGTCTCTTTTGTGACTTTAAATCTCCACTTGAACTTCATAGCTGTTTCAAACATACATTTAATCTTTATCTGCCTGAGTTTTATCAGTGAACATTCCATTCATTTAAGACTAATATTTTTATAATTTATACCTTAACTTTAGTTAAGATACTAAGTTACCACTTAAGCTTAGTTAAGGTTCTATGCCCTTGGTATCCTTCTGTTTGATTAATCATCAGTGTTACGTTGCTACCCTTGATAATCTTTTCTTCCCAGTTCTCAGCTTTGATGAAGCATACAGAATATCCCCCTCCCACTTCAAAACTTTGCACAAACCCTTTTGCATTCTCTTCTCTGGTTGTTTGAGTCATAGACCTTTCATTTTCTGTTTCTTTGCTGAACTAAGTTGTCAACTGTTCAGAACATTTATCAATGACCAGGTGCCTTTTTTCCAAGCATCCGCTGTGGACAGAGAAAAATGCTTACATTTCTCACATAGTTGTGCCAATACTAATTATTTCACCTAACTTCCATTTTTAAAAAAATGCTGTCAACAAAGACTGTTAAGTGAAACATCCCTGTTTTCTAATACTTAATTAGCTTATTTATTTATTTATGACAGATGGGAAACCAATCTAAACTGCTTGATTAGCAGAAAAAGGACAGAAGTTTTTAGACACGAGGTTCATAAGAATTCTATCCCTCTTTTGCAAATGCACACCTCAAAGCAGAAAATGTCTTCCTTCCACTGCCAGATATAACAAGCTTTACCATCTTGGGAGTCACCATCCTATTAACCAACTATTCTAAATAACCAAGGTTATTTTCTGTCCATATCTCCTCCTATATAATAGCAGGAAGAGAAACTTCTGAAGGGTCTCTGTGAAGATCCTGTTGATCTGCACTTCATCTCAGATGGCACACTGTCTACTCCTGAACTTTAACTGTCATGATCTGCCACCCCACTGAGGTGGATCTGTCAGTCTAGCATGTCATCCAAAAATAAAGGCTACACTAGGTGTTTTCCCCTTAGAATTAAACTTGCATTATGTGTGTTGTCTTATAATTGGTGAGTTATTTTCCACTCCATGACTACTGATTTCAGTGTATCGCACTTCCTCTTATTTCCTTATTCTCAGCTTTTCCATCCTTAACCATTTACATTTCTAAAGAAGTGCTGTGAGTCCATGTGTATGGCTACTCTGGTACCTGATCCAGGTATTCAGCATGGAACTATACTGTGACACACTATACTATGCCTACTTTTCCCTAGAATTGCAGTCTCATAAAACATGATCTTAAATCTTACCTTAGACAGCAAATCTGTCTAGGTCATTGGCTCTTATCCATTTAGGAACACTAAACTACTCATTCTTCTTGCTGTCTCATTTCATACATTACACTTCAGACAATGTCCATAACAAACTCCTATAAAAGCAGGGATAGATAAACCACAAAAATATGAGGTAATCAGTTCTGTTCTTGAATCAATGACTGGTTTTGAGGATGAATCATTTGACTTCTCTGAACATTCATTCATCATCAATAATTTGGGAAAAGTACTTCTCTTTCAGGAAAATTATGCTCTGAAATATATTGTGTCTAAATTGTCTAAAACTACCACATCTGCACTCACAAAAAAAAGCCCAAGAAAAACCAAAAACAAGAGGACAAACTTGGTAAGCAGTGATTAATTTCCTTACATTTATAACTGAGGAAATTGCAAATCACCAACCCTCCCCACCCCTCCACCACCCACC
>VXAC01001418.1:250665-269698 GCA_013399225.1 Rhipidura dahli
CCCCCCCTCCCAACGCCTCATGTTTTACTGGGGAAAAGAAGGAAAAGCAACAAGGCAAATTTTATATGGAAAAAAGTAGCAGAGGGATGTACAGTACAGTTTTTATCATCCAAAATGTTGAAGAGAAGATCACAGAATCACAGAATCAACTAGGCTGGAAAAGATCTATGAGATCATTGAGTCCAACCTATGAATGAACATCACCACGTCAAGAAATCACGGCACTGAGTGCCACATCCAGTTATTTCTAAACACCTCCAGTGACCATGACTCCACCACCTCACTGGGCAGCCCATCCTAGTGCCCAATTATGCTTTCTGTGAAGAATTTCTTCATGATGTCCAGCCTAAACCTCCCCTGGTGCAGTCAGTTTAAGACTGTGTCCTTTCATCCTACTGCTAGTTGTCTGGGACAAGAGACTGACCCTCACCTGACTACACCCTCCTTTCAGGTGTTTGTAGAGAGTGATATGGCCTTTCATAGGAGTACAGTCTGGAAGAAGTACTGGAAAACTTGGAGTAGGCAAAAGCTGCAGTCAAAGGATCTTTGGTTCATTACAAACTTTTTTGAACCATTGATAACTATTATTAAATCAAGGGAGTTTTAGCTGTTGGTGGGCACCTTGTACAGAGCCAAGGCCTTTTCTGCCTCTTACCCCACCAGGGAGCAGACTGGGGATGCACAAGGAGTTGGGAGAGGACACTATTTGGACAGCCAACCTCAACTTATCAGAGGGATATTTCATACCATACAGTACCATGTTCAAAATATATTAGCTGTTGGGAAGCAGAAGGAATGAGAGAATGTTCAGAGTCCTAGAAATTGTCTTCCCAACTTACCATTACATGTGATGAAGTCCAGCTTTCCTGGGGATGGCTGAATACCTACATGCACATGAGAAGCAGTAAAGGAATTCTTTATTTTGCTTAGGCACAGCTTTTGGATTATCTACGAAATTGTCTTTATCTCAAGCCACAAGTTTTCTCAGTTTTACTCTCCTGATTCTCTTCCACATCCCACACTAGAGGAGCAAGTGAGTGGCTCTGTGGTGCTCAGCTGCCATCTGGGTTTAAACCATAACATAAGCTTGAACATTTTCTTTCACAGAAAGCAGGGTCAAGCCCTCCAAACTTTCTTACTTAAAATTTCAACTAAGTGTGAGGAAAAAGCAGCATTCAGTTTTGGAAGCCCTTGAAATTTTCTTTAACACTAGCTCAAATTATGAAATTGTTAGAAGCATAACACGGTGATTTTCTTTTGTTTGCTTGTTTGTTTATTTAATTCAAAGAATAATAAAATAAATACAACAAAGATAACAATAAGAATTTAAATAGTAATTAATAAAATAATGGATATTTCAGTCTCATGCAACCTTAATTGGATTTCAGAACAGATGTAACTTCATATATTGGGAGAACCATGAAGTTCTGGTAATGAAATGCCCAAGTAATATAAGCTGGTGATATACAAGCAAGCAGAATTAAGAAAAGCTTTATTTTAAGGGACTAGATTCTTCCCTCCTCCATGTATTTTTACTACCAAGCAATTTTTGGCTACATGCTAGAAGTGAAACAGGAACAATCTGCATAATTTGTGGGAGAAAGCAGCATAACATCATTTTTATGAAACTTTGAGAACCAGAGGGAAAAATAAGGTGTAAAATAGACTCAAAACATGGAATATAAATTACATTTCTTCATGTAATGTTTCAGGTTTTGACTATGCCTCATGTTTTTAGTGGAACCATTTACTCTAGTACAAGTCTCTGGAAACACATTTAATCACAGTTTTAAATTAAGTTCATCACAGTTTGTAATGGGGGAGTAACAACTGGCCTAGCACTTCTGAACTGGTCTATGGTAGGCACTTTCTAAATTTCTGTATACAATTATATGCCATTTGGAATTTGCAAATGAAAGAACATAAATTAATTATTCTTATCCAAACACTGAATCATCCCCAATTCCAAGAAATTAAAACTGAGCACCAGTGGAACAATTTGAAAGTGAGGAAACCATCTTGGTTATCTGCACTCACTGAAATCAAGGACTCTAATCATTTAATCATGCCAATGTATTGAGTCTATACATAAGTGTCTTTGTACATAGTTGATGACTTAAAGAAATTTCTACATACAATGATTTGCATGTGTTAAAATTTAGACTGGCCATCAAGACCAGTCAAAACTCCTTGCAGGATATTACTATTACCTGTAAATCCACATATGCAACTACTGACTAAGGCAACAAACAAGTATATTTTATTCTCAAAAGCTTTACATTCCAATTTTATTAGGAATCTTTTATTAGGAATCTTATTAATATTAGGAATAGCTTTGGAACACAAAAAGATGACTCAGTTCCTTTGTAACTAAACTTCTATATATGACAGTATAGACTTAACCGGGTATGCCCTTTGTGAAAACTGGTATTTTAAACCAAAACTCACATAACTGTTTCAGTTCCCCAGAAAGAGAGCACATAAACCCAGATGTAGCAGAGGACTGGTATCATTTGTAAGAGACATTGATTACTTCTATATTCATCATATTCCTCCTATAATTTTAGCCATAAATTAAATCTGAACAAAACAGAGGAAGACAAAAATACTGGAAATATTAAGAGAGTAAATGTTTTTATTTAAAGAAACAAAATCAGTAATGTTAAAATATTTCTTTTCTACAGCTTTTCTTGAGTAGTAAAAGCTTTCATATACTGCTCAAAGAGTAAATGGAAAGGGTAATATATCTGATTCCAGAGACTCTATAATCTCTATATTTTTACCTTACTGAAATATGCTAGAATAGCTGGAGTCAAAACCTAAATAAAGATAGTTCTCCATCATGTTTGCCCATATGCCCATTTGCTTGTTTTAGCTCTTAGAATCTTGCATATATTACTTGGATTAGACCTGCAAAGGCAATGAAAAAAGTAGTATGGGCACAGAAGATCAAAGTTCAGGATATACATGGAGCAAATTCTTGTTAAAATGGATTAAACTTTACATTCAGCTGCTTTCAAAGATTTAAAAATAGTGCAACTGCAACAATAGTATATTGGATTTCTTTCACATTGTGCAATGTGATCCATGTCCAGAATGGTGTTTTTAGTCATAAAATATTCTTGGAAATACCTCAGTTGAAGGGAACACCAATTTTGCTCTATAATACACATTTGCAATGAAAATTTTTTAAGATTTTTCAAACAGTTGATAATTTCACTACAGGAAGATTGAGGACAAAAGATGCTTTTGAGAAGAGATTACTTTGACAGCTAATTCATAGTGTAGGGAGGAGGTTGGTTTCTTTGTGAACGAAAGATTTAAGAAGGTGAGATAGGATTTCTTAGAGGAAAAGTGGCTTTTAAAAAACTTCTGGAGAGAGAAGAGGTCTTTAAACCTATAGATTATAAATGAACTGCAGTTCTTTGGTTATCCAAGAAAGTCAATGACTAGTCATTATTCATCTTGCATATGGTACTTGTATTACTTTCTACAAATTGCTTTTTATTCCTTAACTCTCCTTTTCATTTGCCTAATAGCTGAAGGATGATTAACTATATGAGTTCCATGTAAAACTTCTTATGTAAATCTTTAAATTTTTGAACTATTTTATAAAATGTTCATAAATCTAATTCCAGACATTCATATATAATATCACTAAGTCATATACAGAAAACACCAGACAAACAAAAGGAATAGTAGTTCAAGCATATATGAGGTATCACCCAAATTAGAAAAAGGAATACGTAAAGAACATGAAATTTTGTCTCGTGTCCCAAGAAACCATTTCTATGCCATTTGGCAGTCCCATGAGCAGCTGATGTAACTATACAAGTGCCTTAAAATATTTCTTTAGCAGTTCACATGCTCTTTAAGAAAGTGGCACTCTGTGGTGAAATAGCCTGGAAATAGCCTGGGAATAGTTCACTTTTCCTATCTTTCAAAATTATTTAATTTTGAATTTGCACCTAAACAAAGCAAAATCCCAAAAAACAGACTATAACCATAAAATACATACTGGTACTAAATCCAATACCATTCATCTTTGAACACTACGATTGTGATAGATTCGTTAGCTGCAGGGTAGCTGGGCAGGGAGAAGCATACCTTTTTATATGTTTCAGCAGTATATTCACCTTTGTTTTTTCAATAATGAAGACTTTTATAAGAAAAATTTTATTTTTTCTCCCTTTGCAGAATCATGAAAGCCTACTGATATGATTTATTCCACCAAAATATGATTTGAACTATTCAAGTAGTCTGATATATAAAAATTTAGAAGGGATTACAGACTTTAGCCTCAGATGGATATTGTCTAACTATTCAGCCTTTTTTCCTTTTACATTTCTTTTCCTCTTCTACATATCTTTCCTTTTTATTTTTTTTCCTACATAAATAAAAGAGAAAGAAAGAAATCTTTGACTGGATGAGTCAATGCTGTTCTGCAACATGTGATTAGGACTTAAATGAGTTCTGAAAATATTTTAATAGACATTTCTCATGATTCTGGGACAAGTTTCATCCATATTTTCCTTTCTAAGAAATATTTAGTGTCCAAATATTTTGAAGGGGGTATTTTTTGGTTGGTTTGGATTTTTTTTTGTTTTTTCTTCCCCAATAAACTAGCCCTTCTAATTTCTTCAGTAAGTATCCTACCTATCAGTAGGGGTAGGGTTTTTTATCAACCCCAGAAAAGCAATTATGTCTGGTGAGGGTGGCAGTGATGGAAATGAAAAATGTACATCTAATAACGAACAAATTAAATCCTATAAGGAATATAAAAATAGAAATTCATATCAAAAAGTAATTCTTCCTTTGCAGCTTTCCATAAAACCAGTAGTACTTCAGTGACTCTGTTGCTAATTCAATTTCTCTCCTTCTTTGTGTCAACTGGGAGGAGGATTTTGGAAATATAAAATTAGAAAACCAATTTAGATTTTTTTTTTCCTAGGGAAACTCTGAAAAAAAATATTCTTCTCTTGAGTTTACAATGTCAAACTTTCCTATCTGAAAACTAGATGTTGTTGCTGAGCATCCTGTCCCTTAATAAAGTCTCATTAATAGCTTGTTATTCTTTCTCTTCATGGCTAGAAAAAAACAGTTCTCTTGGAGTCCTCCCTCTGTCTTCCAGATCAGAGAGTCAATAGCAATAGCATGTGCTTTCTCCCCTGTATAAAAAGGGAGCGATGCCTTACGTGTTGTTTTAATAAGGTCCATTGTTTCTTGTAATGACACTAGCAACAAAATATATAAATGATGGTTTGGAACCTTAGGATGTGATTGCATATCTGAAGAAGAGTAATGCAATGCTACACAAAGAATTCAGTGCCAGTGCTTGAAGCCAAAGACAGTTAAAATTCCAAATGAAATAAATGTACATAGGAATTTCATTTCAGGTTTTCAGACATCAAGGCTATCTCTCGTAGACTGGACCCTTAATTTGATAATGCATACAAAGCTGAAGTCTCTGGGGCTTATGAGCCACCTAATTAGGATGTTCATGAAAAGTCTAATACTGAGTTAGTATTTAGTACAAAGCTGATAAACTACTTCCAGTAGGTGTGGGGACATTTCAAAGCCTTTGCACACATAGAGAGGGAATATATCATCAATAGCGTCTTGCTTAAAGATACAGAAATATTCCTGAATGCCAGTGTTGTGGCAAGTTATAGAAAGGACAGGTACAAAAATTTGTTCCACCATGTGAAAAAATCCAGTGTTCTAAGAAAATTATTTCTTTCGGAATAAGAAACAATTTCTTTCAGAATTGTAATTCATTAATCCAATCCACTGTACCCAGTAGTAGAACTACCACCACGTACTTGGGTAGATAGATTAAACATTTTCCTGGCTGTGATAACCTCTTTCCTTTGTCTTGGGAAAATTTCTTCCAGTGAGGTATCATCAGGTAGGCTTCACACTCTAGTGAGTGACTAATCCACATACAGTTAGGTGTGTGGTGTCTGTATATATAAATATGCAGATAGATGAGGAGGGGAGATTTTCCTTAGGTATCTGTACCACTATAATGGCAAAGACAACTCATTTCATTTTTAAAACAATCTGTCTGATATTTTGTTATTTATGCAGCTTGTCACTCCAAATTCACCTATTTCTCTCACTTGAACCACTATTTTCCTTTGAATACTTCTTACACCTTTTTGTCTAAATAGTTTTTCTTCTGCCATACACCTACTTTCTCTGTGTCAATTAATTACTTGAAAAATCCATTTATTCCTGCATATAGAATCCTTAACTATGAGTATTATGCTTTAATTGAAGCAGCATCTACTGTGCCAGCTGGCATATATGACCTCCTTAGATTCACCAAACTCAGTAGATTTGAAATTTAAATTTTCAGTATCACCTAATAATACATTCATGTCATTGAAATTCACTCTGTTGGGGCCTTGGTTTTTCAGGAAAAACTTCCTCTAATGTTGCTAATCCTAGAATCAATCTTTATGTCCAATATGGTGATTACAGTTTAATCTTTCTCTGAGAGAAGGATCCAACTGCCTTCTGTTCTAGAAACAAGAAGGATTCTGAATTGCATATAGGTGAGAGGAAGGTCACACTGAACTATAAAAAGGATCTGGTTTTTGTCCTAAAACATAGCACCAAGTCCCTTTTTTGTTTGTCTGTCTGTCTCTTTGTTTGTTTGTGTTTTTTTTATTTTTTTTTTTTTCCATCTCCTGAAATATCAGTTAATAGTCAACCTCATAGGTCAGGAAATGCTGTCTCTCTATGAACCCTTGGTATGACCCTATGTTCTAGAGATACAATTGAAATCATACTAATTACTATATAATAACTACAAAGAAAATTAGTAGACAATTTTCTTTTATTAGTACATTTTATATATTTTTTAATTTCCAAAATGCACTAAACACTTATATTAATTAAAAATGCATTCTCTATGTATTTTAAGTCCAAGCATAGTTTCTCACAGCAAACTATTAGCAACCAATTCCTTCTACTCAGATCCTGATGTGCATTCCATTATTTTTGTTGTGTACCTAAATCTGATGTGATGTTCTGTTTGTTGGAAGAAAATGCTCTTCATATTTATTCTAAACATAGAGATTTATGTAGGATTTAAGAGTTCAAATCTTGCCTTTGGAGAAATTGATTATTAGACACTTATATTTGCATGTTTCTATTAATATTTGTACAGGAAATAATGATAGCCAAAAGAAGTAAAAGAAAAGAAACATACAAATTGTTTAAAGAGGGTTATTTTTATTCAAAAGTGTAATAATTGATTCACTATTTTATTGCTTCATCTCAAAGCTCATATTAAATCTTGGTCTTGAAACAGGGGAAATAGACAGGTTTTCATGCACCTTTAAGAAACTTTAATTTTTACCATAAAAAAGTCAGTTTGATTAAACAGTTGCAATGTTTCACCTAAAAATCACTGTTCATCTGATTTCTATCTTTTTAATAAAGCAGTATTTTCAAATAAAATTTAAGACACAATGAATTTATCATCTTTGTTTGTATTGCATCCTTATTTAAATCTTAGATTCATTGACATATTCTTGTGGGTAGTTATTTCAGTAAAAGTGAAATGTCACTCAAAAATAAAAAAAGTCTTGAAATTAAGAAATAGAACCTAATTAATCTTCAGCATAATGTCAATATAGTTCTTATTTTCTTTATTCAGCACCAGAAATGTTACAAGATGACAATGACATCATGTCTGAGAAAAAGTCACAGTAGGCAAAAAAGATTCTTTGGCCAGTTAAAATTAGTCTTTGAGGTGATACCAGTATTGCTGGCATCACCAGAACAGAAATATCAACAGAAAATGCAATTGTCTAAACATGTGCAAAGAAGATATATTTTACTTTGAAGTAGAAAAAAAAAAAAAAGAGAAAAAATGCAAAGTAAAAGGAAACTGTTTATTAAACAGTATATGATATTGAACACTGTGCTATGAAAGCATACCTGCTCCAAAGGGCACGTGGTATGGGGTAGTAGATCAGGAAAGATCAGTCTTTTCTGATAAGCTCCCTGCAGTGTGGCTGGTAGAAAAAAAGACTTAGAAAAACCCAGTAGAAAATTACCAGCATCTATCACAGTGAGAATAAAATATAACAAAAGCCTGTAAAAGCTGTCAGAAAGAACAAACAATTCTTGATCCATAGTAGTTAAAAGAAGTCTGTAAACAAAGCAGGTTTTATTTTCATTTCAAACAGTCCTATGATCAGACTGAAGAGAGATAGCAGCTGCTTAAATAGAGTTAACAAGCCAGATACTTCAAACTCAGTAAAATGCTACTGTATGGTATGGCGTGGCAGTTTGTTTCTAATGAAAGTCAGCTTTCTGGCTACAAGCAATATGTGTTATCAGAACTTCCACTTGAAATTACACAAAGAAGGAATTGTTAACACTGAGGGTGAGGAAGCAACATATTTCAGGTTAAAACTGGTGTTTAAATAGGCTATGAGTTTACTTTGGTGATTCCTTTTTCACCAATATTTTCAGAAGAACTTACTCATTTTTATTTCAAATTTGTTAAAAATGGATGCCAAACTGCTGAAGTTTTGTGAACAAATATATAAAGATTGTTATAAATTATAATTGTTTTCAGTCAATCATAACCGTTAAAATTTCCCGTCTGTTACTGAATTATCACACAGGAAAAAGCATCCCCTGTTTTTCCACTGGCCAAGTCATATTAAGCAGTTTATAACCATATATTGAAGAATGAACTGCACATGTATGAGAAAATTCACTTTCTTAGTCTCCAGTTTCAATGGCATAAGAAGTATCACTTTAAGAAGTTATATTTTCAGGCTGGAAGAAGTAATTTAATTTTGGACAAACATGCCAGCTAGGAAAAAGAGAGTTAAAAAGAACACAGAGACTAGGAAGACTGACATGGAGAACCTGATTCTGCCCTATATGCCAGGCTTATTGCCTTGAACTATGCTTTGAATTCTCATTAGCACCCTGCCTACTGGTCCACTGCACTACATTGCATCTGACACTTATTTAAGTAAAAAGATGCAATATTAGATTAACAAAACCCAAAAAGTGTCCAGGAAATTATTCTTCCCTTAAAATACTTTCTTTCCTTTCCTGTTTCTCACAGATTCCCACCAGAAGGTAATTTGAGGACCTTGGACTGTTTTTTAACTACTAGATTCATTATTTAACTACTAAGCTACCATAGCTCTAGTGAAATAGCCATTTCAAGTTCTTGTTCTTAAAAGAGTAAATTTCTTACCCCCATCACTGTACTTGCTTTTTTTTGGTCTTTGTCTTGCACCACATATTATTCACAAAAATTGGTCTCTACCAGGACCCTTTGTGGGCTGCAGTAATGGGTTCAGATATTATACCTAAAAGTACCATAGAAGACTCTGTGAGATAATCAATAAATCAGTGTTGAGAATAGCTTGAGTAGTGTACAACAGATGAGACATGGGTCAATAACTGAACTAAGAAAAGAGCATAAACTGTTGAAGAAAAGAACACTCATGGAAATTAAAAAGACAATCCTGTGCAAGACTGTTTTTCTTTTTTTTTTTTAAAGGAATGAAAGGGATTAAGTAAGCAAGCTTAATTATAGCATTCCCTGATTTTTGATAGCTTAACTTTGTAGCCCTCATCATGTGCTTCGATATAGCATTTTAAGTGCAGCATATAATGTCTTTTGACATGTATAAACATTCTTATGATTAGTAGTCACAGGGTTTATTTATTGTCATGAATAGTGTCCAATCCAATTTGGTTTCGTATTGTCCAATTTCCAAGTATCTTTCACTGCAAAGAGAATTTTGGAAATCTTTAAATGTTAGGGGCTCAGTTGAAATAGCCTGCCTTGGCAAACTCACTGAAACATATCTGTCAAGCACAGCAAAAGCCTTGTAAAATGCTCCACTGCTGTAGGCCATAGAAAGGAGCTATAATAAACTCTGACCCATAAAAAGTCATGTAAACATTATAACCTGTTTTTACTAGCCTTTTAAGTGCCAGGAGCAATTGATCTTATATAGCTTAGGTCTTTCCAGCTTCCCAGTCTCCATGAGGACCTAGGATCCTACATGGGTGTTCAAATGCCTCTGGCTTTGGAAGCCTAAAATAGGAACAGATACCTCACTATCAGCTATTTAGTTATTCACTCCAGGCAGATGTTTGATATTTCCAACAGAAAACATTTTGAAATTAAGCACCTATGGAAATCAACTGACTGTTTCTGTATTGTTAATCAAAATAAACGTCCATGCAATCTCGAGCTGTTTCCCTAAATTGCTGCATCTGTCACACTGGAAAGAATGACAGGAAAGAAAAAAAGGAAAAAAAAATAAAAAGAAAAGTGTTTTAAATTTAGAGTAACAGTGTCCTTGCCTTAGGGCTCTCTGATCATGACAGCTTCCCTAAGGTACAACATCACTATTTGTTTTGACAAAAATGCTGCAAACCTTAGTCCTCAGGGGAAACTGAAGTTCACTTCAATGCACTTCAATGGGATTTTTGCCTGAGTTATAGCTGAAGGATTTAGCTCAATGCTAACTTCACGAACAAACAACGTGAATTTTACAGCTTTTGATTTCTGCCAAATTCTTTCCCCATTAAATTGCTGTGGGAAATCAGCCATACAATTAAAACCTATTTTATGCCTTCAATAACGTTAATGAAGCAATTGTGGATTTCAGAATTTTATATATGTGTGTGTATGTATGTGTGTATTTTGTCATCACTGCAGCAGCTGCTGTTGGCCTCAGACATCTCTTAAATACATAGACTTAGCAATGGAGGTGTACGTGACTCTGTTGGTTATTAAACCTCATTAAAAAAAGCCTAAAAGCCCTCCCCTATACAGATGGTTGCCATAGCGTGCAGAAATTTGCTACTTATTAATATGTGCACTCTATTCCTTCTATTCTGGTTAAAGAAAATTAAAATATAGATGTAATGAGGAGGTAGTGTTTAAAATTTGAAGCTGGTACCCAGAGTTAATCTTTCCCAGCAGGGTTTGTTTTTGTGGCCACATCTGAAGGTAGCATAATTTTTACAGGCCAGTGTCTGGACCTGGATCTAAATGTAAAAACTCAGATCTATTATTTGTTTCAGTGTTTTGGGGTTTTTTTTGTTTTTGTTTTTGCTTTTGTTTTTGTTTCTGTTTTTGTTTTTGTTTTTGTTTTTTTCTTTTGAGTTCTTATAGCAGAAATCCCTCTGGATGAGAAATTGCTTTTTACTTCAGTAGCAACTCTTATGGGGAGAGGTGGCAAAAAGATCTCCTCCAAAATTATTAAATTGCTGCCCTGCTGAAAAATATGTGTCATGAGCAAAAACGGTTCTAAATTCTAGTTTTGATTCTTCAGAGAATAATACAGTCAGGATTTTGGCCAAAGATTTTCATTCTGAGAAGCAACTACAGACAGGTGCAAAATTCAGAATTCCGTTCTGGGATGTAATACTCATTTTTCTGTGTATTTCCCTTGGAGATCCAAATTTAGAAAGAATGGCCTGAGCTTCAGAAGAGTGGAATGTGCTTTTCTACCTAAAGCCCGAGTTTCAGTGGTCACCTCAGTGTCACAATACCCATCTTTGGAGCATTTACCCTTTCAATGCTCTACCCCTTTAAGGGGATCACAATCCTGAGTTGAGTGGCCATCAGGGAGAGTGCAAGGACATGTGAATTCCTGAGATGACAATTTGCAGTAAGTGGCTTCATGAACACAGAATGGCATAAGCCAGCAAATAAGAGATACATGAATAAGGCATTGCCTAATGTAGTCTCTTTGCAAAAGAAAAATGGGAAATCAAATTTCCTCACAAGAAAATCTTCCAAATTTAATGAATAATCAGGCAAGTATCTCTCTTAGGTAAAAACAAACAAACAAAAAAAAAACAAACAAACAAACAAACAAAAAAAAAAAAAAAACCCTGGAGTTATTTCTGATCACGTTTAGTAAGAGTGAAAATTTGTTCAGAGCCCAACTCCTAAGTCAGCTGCCCCCTCCCCAGGTAATTGATATAGAAGCATCATAATTTGGAGCATTTCAAAAGGCACTGGACTTTCCAGCACTGCTGGTATTTCAGTGATTATGTGCATGACCTCCTCCAGTAACTTTGACAGTAGAAATTAACCACTGGAAATTTAGGAATGAGGGTGGCTGCCAGTGGTATATAAAAATATTTGAAGTAAAATGAAACATTCATTCACGCAAATCTCACTCTCCAATATCTAGCCACCAGTCCTAAAAATTTCTTTTGCATTTATAAACTTGCAGTTCCATATTTCTGTCAGATATCTGTTGACAGGCTTCTCTCATTTCCTTTTTACAGAAGTGCAATTCTGCAATACTTCTTGCATATGGGAAGTATCAACACTGCAAGATAAATTATTATGTATCCTTTTTTTCCACCTTTTTAACCGCCTCATGTAGTATTTGCAGAGTCAGACAGGCTGAATAATTTTCTTCTTAGAGAGCATGTACAAAGTTGCTGTGTTTTCAGTTTGTGGAAATTGTTTCTCTGGTGCAGATACAGAACTGTTGGCACACTTCTGTTAATATTTAGCTGTTCTTGAAAATAGAGCTCGATATTTAAATCCAAACATTATGCTGGCTTCTTGGGCTGGCTGGTGTGAAATTTAATTTGTGCTGTTAAGCCTCAGAAGCCCGGGGAAAACACGAGATGAACAATGGCCATTAAACTCCAGTTTTACAATATCCTTCAGAAATGAAATAGTGACTCCCAGCCCCATGGACCCAATGTCCCTTCAAGGGCCACAAATACGGGTGCTATGCCTGAGTACTGGATTTGAAATTTGGATTTTTTTCACTGCCCATGGAAGGGGGGTTTGAACTAGATGACCTTTAAGGTCCCTTTCAATGCAAACCACTCTATGATTTTTATTGCTAACCCTTCCAATGCTCAGACACAGTCTTTAGAAACAAACAGAGCAGTAGGAGAACTTTATCTTGGCCTCAGTAGTAAGGTTTGGAGAGTTCCACATTTATTTTTTTTTCCACCAACCTCTTCCTTGTAAAGTAAAAAAAGAAAAAACAACTTTTTTTTATTTCTCAGATTTCTTCAGAATTATCCTGCACTTTCTTTCATAAAGTTGCCCCACATAAATAAATACTTTCACCACAATGAACATTTGTAAAATTATTAATAAATATATACAGTCAAGAAAATTGTTCTCAAGAGGCATTCATAATGTGAAACAAGTTTGAACTAATTAAAACTTAACTTCTAAACAGAGGCCCAGTCAAGTGCCTCTGAAAAAATTAGCACCAGAGGGAAGAACGGCATTCCACCAGTTTTTGCCAACAAATCTCTATGCCAGCACTTCTGAAGGCACCAGTTGTTTGTTCCTTTGTGCTAGCTCAGTGCAGCTCTCCTACGTGCCCTCAGCTTCAGAACATCAGAGAACTTGTGGAGCCAAAATAAACACATTTTTTCTGTCAACACACTTCACATTCCCCCCCCCAGCAATGTAGTAACTTTCAACTTAAAGATTCTGAAGTCCTGTGTGGGTGAGCTGAAAAGCAAGTTCATCATATGAAGAAATAAACTCACCGTGGAATCTCCTGGGATTTCTTTTTCTTATTTTCCTTACTATTCAGTTAACATTAATCACCCCCAGCTGCTTAATTTGAATCAATAGGTCAGGGGCTGGAAAAAGCCTGTTGTTCCCTAGCTGTGTTAGCTCCAAACACACAATATTCTTAAATTTGAATAAAGGAGTTAACCCCAATGTCCTGAAAAATTTTGACAAAAGCAACACGATGATGAGCACTGATTTCTGTTGCAAAATCAGTTCACCTGCCAGACAGAAGACTGAGTGGTTGTGACAAAAGAGGAAGGTTACTGCCTGTGCAACTAGACAGTATTGCCAGGAGGTCAAACAGCATCAGCCTGTTCCAGCTGAGAACAACAAATTGGGAATGTGATGTGGCAATAGTGAGCTTTGTTTCCTACCCGCACAGAAACACAGTATCCTATCTTATTTCAACCAGACCACTTCCCTGATAGCTAATCATTATATTCATAACTTTATTTATTTATTTTAGAAATATCACACTGTTTCAGGCTTGAATTTACAAATTACACTAGTTAGAACCTCAGATGTTTATATCTTGTATGCTATTTGCATTCATCATATTTTCATTTTTTCTATATTTTTCAATCTACATACTGCTCTTCAGACTCATAAAACAGCATATACCTCTATCCTTATACTTTATGCTGTATATAAAATTTATTTTACAGGAATTTCACTTCTGTGAAATTTCTTGAACAATTTGGACATTCAGTGATGAACACTGTAATCAGAATTCCTCCTTCCCCCAGATTTTCTCAATTTTCTCTTAAAGCAAGTGTCTTTCTTTACAGCTATGTTGAAATTTCTCCTGGAGTTCTCCCCCTGTCTTTGATACTACTTGCTTTTCCATTATAAAGATGTTCTAAGAAATCATTTACACTAAAGACATTTGTAATAATGCAAGTTACAATGCCTATAGTTTTCTTTTTTTTTTTTTCACAGATTGGTTTCTATCCCTTTTTAATAATGTTATTACCTTTAATTTGATGTCTGATTATCATCAGAAGAGCTTAAAGATTTTATTCAGTTATCATATTTAATTCCATTTTTAATACTGATAAAATATCTCCAGTCAGCTTTAGAAAGGTGTTGCCAGGGACTTTGTGAAGTAAGTAAAACTTTAAAATTGTTAAGGAACAAGTCTAAGATTTCAAAGCAGGATAACATTCATTTTAGTGAATTTAGTACAAACCTCTTAGTCTGACTATGGAGGTGAGTCAGCAGAAATAACATTTCATCTCTGGGAATGGTCCCAGCACTTGGTAACTCCTCACAGATGTGTTAATCAGTGGTTAACTATAACGATCTTATTATTGGCAACACGTATGGAGAGAACTTATTTTTGCTTCTGACTGCAGTTATATTACTTTCCAATACTTTTCTGAGTAATAAAGCCCTCAGGCAAACCACTTGATTTGGGTCTTGCTAGCTTCCACCTGTCCTTAAGCATGTGAAAATCTGCATTAATTTTGATGGGAGTTATGATTTTCCAGGTAGAGAAGAATACTTTCTTTTAGGGCACACACATAATTAGTATTTATGGCAATTAACAGCAGAGTGTTGGATGCTTTGTAGGCAAATAAACTACTGTTTCCTTCAGTACAAAAATAGTAACTCTGATGGTCTGATTGGATACCACACTTTGCCTTCTGACCTGATCATTATTTTGAAATTTTCATTTGGAAAAATAGCATGGTTTTTATCTCTGTAGTTTCTTCCCATAGATAATTCTCAATAACTTTCCATAAAAAGATGCCCTGTGGTGTCTTTGCTTAAGCATTTTTATAGTTTCAAATTTTGCCTTCTCTTTTAGTTCATTATAAACAAAACAAGCACACCAAAAAATGGAACATCTTGTGGCAGAGCTATTTTAAAACTATGTAAAAATAAATTACATTGAAACCAAGACACAGTATGGTCAGTGTCAAACAGTTCAAACATATGCTTCCCTTTGAAAAAACCCTGGAATTTTTTTTTATAATTGCCCTAAATTTTTAAATAATATGAATATCCTCTTCATAGTCACCATTCCTACTTCTCCATTTCCATCACTGCATTTTTGAGCAAATTCTCCATATGAGTGTGCTGGGTAGGCCTACAATATAGATCTAACTGTACTCTGTTACCTGTGTATGTACCTATGAACAAATGTGTATTTATAACATTAAGATTTATGTTGTTCATATTGAATTTGTGCAAGCAAATTTTCTCTCTCTCTCTCTCTATATATATGGATATATAAAAAAAATACTGCTGTAATATTAAATACATTGCATTGTCAAACCAAATGCTTGCCTGCTTCCTTCTGTATGTGTATATACATATATGTGTACATTTTCCTGTACCTGTGTATATGTCTGTGTCTATGTACCTACATACAATTTAAGTACATATGCAAAACATTTCTCACCCTTCACAAGGACATAATCTACTTTCCCTTTTTCATAAATTCTGCAATCAGACACAGTAGTTGCATGTGACCTGAAAAGTCTCCATATAGAGTAATGTTTGAAAATAATTTAAATTCTATTTCTGTTTACACATAGTCTCACCTGAGGCTAGCTGAAGGTTAAAAGCCAGGCCATTTGAACTGCTTAGGGCCATTTCTGTAATGAACAGAGCAGAGAAACAGAGAGCCATTAGTAATTTCCAAAGTACAGATTGTCTTTCATGCAAACCACACTGCACTGCATAAATAAATGAGATTGTCTACCTAATTTAAAATTTGATTTTTGCACAAATTTTCCTTAGAGTAAAACTCACCAAAATGTATATGTTTCTTGTGAACGAGTCCTATACTGTTTGAGAAATGCAGTTACTTAAATTAGCAGTATCATGATCTAAAAATGTTGGGATAAAAATAGCAAGGGTGATTAATTAATGATTAATCTATATTTTTTGCAACAAATTCGATTTTTCATCATGGATCACTCTCATACCATGCAAAAACATAGTGTTCTGTCTTCAGTAGCCATATTTTTGTATCTGGCATTAAGCTGATCTTATTCAAGCCTGAAAGAGTGTGTTTCATTCGTACACTTAATGATCCTCAATCTGTTGTCATTTTAAATATATAAAAAAGTGTGAACCTGTATCACTCCTTTTAGGGAAAGCTAAGTGAAACAGAGTTCCTCTTTCTTATGTTGGCTCCCTTCAGTACTGCACACACTGACACTCAGAGGCCATTCATAGGTTTTTGCATTATTTAACTATTCCTGCATGTGCATGCAAATCAATTTTTTTCTGTTGTATAGGGCTGAGATTTCCAGCTGTCTGTGTTGCAGGAGATCTGTACAGATGCCTTTCATCATCTTTTCAAAATCGACAGACTAAAATATAGCACATTGTCTTAAACATCAGCTTCCTACTGATGTGTGTAGTCTTCAAAGGACAGACTAAAAGTAAGTACCACTCTCTCAAAAGCTACAGGCAGTTTCAGAGTAAAACAATTCCTTCTAGGTGCAATTTTTGCTTTTTTTTTTTTTGTTGTTTTAGGTGTCCTCCCTGGGACTCTTCTGTATCTGCCAAAATATTGGTTGCAATATTTCATTCTTTTATGGAATTACAGTTTGTATGTACTAAAACTAATATAGGCTTTGGAGGTTTTTTTTTTTTTTTTAATCTGATATCTTATTCCCAAGGAATTGTACTATTGTTAGGTATTCATATATTGCTCTGACACTTTAATGCAATTTCTCTTAGAGTTTAAGATGATCACTTATTTAATGTGGATACCTGATCTGAAGTGAGCTGCTTGAATACTGATGATGCTGGGAAATGCATAATGTGCTTACCTTCAGATGAAGTTCTATGCTGCAAGGTCTGTAATTTTTTTCCCTTTAACACAGCGGATATTAAATTTGCAATCAAGGTTTTGGCTGTTGTGATATCTGACTTTTCTGAAGAACAGAATTATTCTGCAGGATTCTGAGAACCTCTGAGAGCTTAATTCATTTCCATGTAGTTCAATTAACGAAATTCTATTAATTTTGAATTTGCAGAATCAACCCCCAGATAAACAGCAACATTAGAGCAAGTCTTGCAATGCTAATTCCTGGTACTTATAAATCCTGCATTTAGTTTTTACTTTGAAGGAACACGAAGCCTGTTTACCCAGTACTGACAGCATTCTGTCTTCAAAACTCTTTTAAAAACAGCTCACTTGCAAACTGAGCTGAAATGAACAATGTTTCTCTTTTCTTCTTACCCCCAAACTTAACTGCAGGTGGTCAGTGGAGCCATAACTAAAAGTGTTTACTGCAGGACTTCTTGTCACACAGACTGGCAGAATGATATGGAGTCCCTCTGAGTGTCATTTTTTATTAGAAGATAGTCAAAAAGTTCAATTTTCAAAGCAAGATGTGCCACTTCCACCTCCTGGTCATATCACTGCAAGTATCCTTCCCATAAGAGAGGCTAACTAAGTTAGTCATAAGATGCTACAGCACTATTCAAGTTAAGGAATGCCATTTAGATTCAGCCTCAAAACTGTACTTCCAGCCCAACATAGACGTATAAAGATCTTGTTTCTAATGCAATCTGTATTCTTCCCAATCCCCTTTTCCTACCAGCTCCACTACTCTATCACCATATTCTTCTTTCTTTAATACAGCACTGAAACTCCCGTATTTTAAGGGGAGAACAGGGGGGCACAGAATTCATCATCTGTATCTACCACCTTCTGAATATTCTGCCTCATTCAGGCTTTTCTTTTAACTCAGCTGCCTCATTTACAGTCTTTTAACAAATACTTGTGAGTGGCAGTGAACTACAATCATTTATAGGAATATTCTTAATTTTGATTTGTATTTACTAATGGAAGCAAATTTGACAACCAATTGTTTGCAGATTTTTAATACTGTAGTCCTCATGCCTCACATCTCCACTTTTCATGTTTGATGCCATGCTTACTGTTATGCTCTCTTGGATAAAGCATTACCAGATACATTCTTCTAGTTTTGAGTGGAGATTTAACTGGGAATCATCACCCTGATAGTTATTGTCGGAAATAAATCGACAATTCTCCACTGGGTCTCAATCAGATGAAGTTTATTGAAACCACAATGGAGTAAAATAAATCCGGGATCCCAAAAGAAAATAGAAAAGAAAAGATATGGCTCGAAAAGTAAGGGGTAAGCCCCGGTTGGCAATTGAGCACCTGTGCCTTGCCAATGGCAGGCAACAGGAGCGCCGAGCCAGGGAAGAGATCAAACTCAGCAAGCTGAAGTCTGAATCTCTGTGATGGAAGAGGGAGACCGCTTCCTGACTCGCAGTGTCTGAAGTGGCTAATCCACTCAGGCACACAGGAACCCACTGCACACTCAAGGGTGAGTTGTGGCAAGTGAGCCCCCGCCTCCGGGGGCGACTCAAATTTATAGAGAATTTAGAGGGGTTGGGTCTGTGGATGTATCCTCCCCTCAGGCCGACAACAATTGGGCATACTAATTAATTAGAGGGTCC
>VXAC01001418.1:269906-280820 GCA_013399225.1 Rhipidura dahli
AAAAGAAAAAGAAAAAGAAAAAGAAAAAGAAAAAGAAAAAGAAAAAGAAAAAGAAAAAGAAAAAGAAAAAGAAAAAGAAAAAGAAAAAGAAAAAGAAAAATAGGAAATTAATTTTCATGGATGGAAATTTTTTTAAAATTCGGGTTTCTTTTTAGTCTGCATTGAAGTAAAACCTTGAAAGCATGAAATGCAAAGCCTTTAAAATCATACTGCTCTTATTCACTTAAAAATGACCCATAACAAAGGGCATTTGGCTGGTGTGTGGGCAACAGGTCTTCCTTCTTTGCATTAATCCAGAGTAGAGAGCTGAATAACAATCCTTTGTATCTCAGATGACATCCCTCATGGATTGGCTGTTGAAGGGAGATCCCCCTATTCTTCCTGATAGAACAATTTCACGATGTAGAACTGCAAGTCTGGCTGATAGTCAAGAAGAGTGATTGCTTGGAAAGTTACTGCAACATTTAAACTATGGGCTTGTATCAGTCATTACAGCTATGAAGAAGTATCTATGATTTTCCAGGCAGGTACTCTCACTGCTGCATTATATTGGAGTACATGAGTGTTTATTATTTTAACCAAAGAATCTATTCTCAAAACCTGCAGGTTCCTGTGAGAATGCTCGTATCAGTTGATTTTTCTTTTCTGTTTTCCTTCCCCCAAATGAACAAGAAATGCATATTTGGCTATTCAGTGTGCAATCAGTTTTAAGAATAGGTGTTAATCTCATAAGTGCATGTCATTAGAGAAACATAGTCACAAGTACGAGTCCATCATTTATATGATCCATTATACATCGTGCATCAGAAATGTTAGTTTCAAGTGTCTGGTGTATTGACACTCAAGTTTTGAAATCTATTTTATAATGAACCACAGCACACAACTGTAGAGCCAATTCCATCATTCTTTTTTGTCCTGGAATGATTAAATCTAAGTGTTCCTTTAATTCCAGCAGTAGAGACTGAATTTTACCTACAGTTGATCCTTACTGATGACCCCATGAGCTTGGTGTAATAGCCATGATTTGTTACACTTGGCCTTCTGACTAAAGGTGAAATTTTTGGAATGTCTAAAAAAAATCCCTTGAGCCATATTTTAATTATGTTCACATGGAAGAGGAAAAGTATAGACATTAAAATAAATGTATAATAAATAAATGAAGAAACCATCTCTTTAAAATCCAGAACCTCCACAAACTATTTGGAAATACAGTTTTTAAAAGAAGCTTTGAAGATTACACTTGCTCATGACATCCAGTGAATATCAATGGCATAAGTTATATTGGCAGAAAACACAGTGCACTTCTGTAAAAACACTTCTGTAATTATTATACATTTTTAGCACCCCATTCTTCAGTGACAAAAATTGGTTATGAGAATTACATAGACAGTGCCAAGGAACTAATTTGTTACAGATCCTCCATCACTACCTGATAAAAGAGTAGTATTTTACAGAAATATGAACCTTTTTGCTCCTCCTCCTAACAATAAAAGGAGTGCAGATCCTTCTATTTTTAATAATCAAAATTAATTTTAAAAACTATTTATGTAATACATAAGAATCATTCACTGATAACATCCATATCTCATCTCTGAAGAGTTGATATTCTTCTTTCGCTTTCACAGACATTGAGTCTGAAAAGAGCCAGAGAGGGTTAAATCAGTTACCTTAAACACTCTGCTTGCCCAGGTACATTAGAGTTACCAGTAAAGCAATCTTTCAACTACCCTGTAAAGGCAATGTGGATATATTAAATGATTTTGAAGGTGTGAAAGTCTTATTTGCTTATATTTAGATGTGTATATAAGAGGTTTAGTCCTTCTAAGGGTCCTAAGGCTCACTGATAACTGTATAAATGAAGTACCTGATGAAGAGACCCTCAGCAGTCATTTGGTGAGATGTCTGCATTTAGCACCCTGTGTCTGAGATATATTTACCTGGACCTTGAAATTTCCTTTTTCACATTACAGCAGCTTGAAGTAATGAGAAACTAGTCAGCTCCCTACTGATATTGCCATTGTTTAATACATGCCAAGGTGTCTACTTTCCACCCGAGGTAATGGAGAGGGAGGCTATGTACTGCCTTTGAGAACTTTGGTTTCATTTTGGTTTATGTTTTGGTTTTGTTTTTTCACCTAAAAAGATTCCAGACTCATTTATGAACTCATTTAAACCTAAAGAATCAGTTTAAATAGCAAAAAAGAAAGATAAGAACTACTTATAAAAGGCTAATGGCCTTAAATATTGACTTTATATGGTGGCTCCTTGTCAAAAGAACTTTGTGGAGGCTGAAAATTTGTCTTCAATGGATCATTGCAAGTGTTCACATCAGAAGAATTAATGAATATTTTGTAACTACTAAATCTCTAACTCAAAGATTCACTATGTAGGCAAATGTTTAAGACTGGGAGACTATTGAAAAAATAATCATTGTCTGCTTGCTCTGTCCATGACTTGCCCCTAAGCATCCACTTTTTCAGAATGGATGATACAATGTCTTGTCATCTTTATAGTACTCTACATTAGTTTGCACTTTTCAAAGTTTCCCTAAATATCAAACTACTCTCTTTTACTGATGTGACTTTACTAAGGTAAATAATAACTTTGTGCATGAAACTTCTGATCTGTAATCCTCATGCATCTCTAAAGTAGCCTTTCATTCTTTTCCATAGAAGTAGTAGTTTGGAACCATACCATTATTCTTACACTTGAAAAAAAACCAATCCTGTCTGTCCTGTACTCGTTTCTGAGGAGCTGTTCTTCACAGAACACTATAAATCCTGTCCATGACTGCAAATGGACACTGTACTTGCATGCTTAATGAAAAAAAAACAACAACAAAAAAAAAAAAAAAAAAAAAAAAAAAAAAAAAAAAAAACCAAAAAAAAAAAACACAAAAAAAAAAAAAAAAACCACAAAATGAACACACCACAGGAAATACTGTTTTTTAAGAAGGCAAAATAAAAATTGAAAGGAAAATGAAATTTAATCAGCTAATTCATGTGCATATATAAAAGACACACCCCTTCTCTTTCCTATAGCCTTCCTTGCTTTTCCAAAATTTACCTTAAGGTTTTACCATAAAAAAGGCAATTTCTATTTACAGGAGTAGCTGGAGCAATTTAAATAAGTTAGGCTTAAAATAAATATGTGAGATTTCATATATCTCACTGGAACACATGTTAAAATACATCCTTTAAAGAGTGAGAGATGAAGAACTTGCTTTAAAATTAATCCAAAAGGAAGAAATTTCTCTGTTTGGCAGGCATAGATTTTAAATGTTAAAGGTCTGGGCCTGCATAACTTGTATATTTAAAGCTCCTTGTGACCTCTGAGTACACTGTAACAATGATTTACTCAATTTTTTCTTGGTTATTTCGGGGTACCAAATGATTTTGTTATTACTGCCCCACTAATGGGGAGGCAAACTGAATCATTATCATCTTCAGTTCAAACCAAGTTCTTTTGATATGATTCTGTCTCATTTTTGGGAGGAAGCCTGTTAATAACCAGAAGACTAGATCTCTTTGAAGCTACTTTACATTTTGCACCGTTAATAAAATTACACCCTTGATGTTTTCTAAATATATCACAGGTAATCACTGCATCAGAAAAACACATTCTTCTTGCTGTGATTTGAAAGCTTCATCAGATTCACAAAATCCCAGCTCTTTGTGCAGAAAATTTGGAAACAACTGCAATCAGAAGCCATGTTACTCAAACAGCTACCTTAAGGAACCAGGACACATTTAATGCCACCTTTTTACAAATACCCAGTTATTAGTCCTAGCAATATTAATCCTTTTTTTTATATTTCTCACTCAGTTCATGAGTGACTACTAGATTGAAATGAAGGAGAATTTCAAATTCTTCTGATGATGTCTGTGTTTTTATATGTAAGCCTCTCTCTAACACTTATTATACAATTATATATGCTTAATTCTGAGAAACACTGCAAAAATATTTTTGATTCCCAAAGTGCAGCTATGGTGAATGCGTAGGAGTGCTAATCGTGTGACATGAAGGGAAAAAATTACGTAAATTCATGAAGTGCTCTGTTTTGCACAGCTCACACTTTGAAGTCAAGGCAGACACACAAACATGAACAATTCTAGCACTTGCTGGCAGAGTGCCAGCCAACTCATTCACACGTAAGAGCAGTTCATGTATCAGTAATGGATGAATCAACAAGTGACAGATTTCTTCTTACAGCTAGATGAAGGGTGGTTTTGCCACAAAGAGTACGTTTACATTCACCTCATGTTCCACCACGGCTCCTAAAACCAACCTGTGTTGAATTTGGTATGAACAGCTTTATGGCCACCAGGATCTGTTTAGGGTTCTAGAAGTTCTACTATTTGTTCTGCCTTGCTGAAGTTGAAGGCCTTAGCCTAACATCCAAAATAGTATTTTCTGAAACTGAAGAGAAAACAAAACAAAATAAGAAACAAAGCAAACCAACCAACCAAACAAACTCACAAAAAAACCCAAAAAAAACCAAACAAAAAAACCTACAAAAACCCCACAAACAAACAAAAAAAAACCCCAAAAACAAACAAACAAAACACTGTGTGTGGGCGCAGTGTCAGAAGCCTGTTTTAAAAAGTGCATGAATTACATTGCATATAACATTTAAACACACTCTGTTCAGAGTATCACGTAGTCTAGGGGCAGGCTAAACTCCATGTCACAGGACAGGAAGATTAGATTGCTCATTCTTAGTTTTGAAGGGAAAAAATTATGAAATTAGTTGGTAGATTTATCTTTAATCACAAAACAGATTGATCATGATTTACTGCTGTTGAGGACCTCATGTACTCATGATGTACATGTGTTTAATAACAAAGGCTTCTTGTGTACTGATTCAAATTCATAAATACAGATTCAGTGTTTTATTGTACTGGTTTCAGTGCCTGCCTTTGATTGAAAAGCTGTGTGTGTACATTGCACAAAATGCACCAAAAAGACCTCACAGTGAAGCCTGCCTTTTCTCTTTATCAGTGACAGCTCAGCCTGGTCACCTCTGTTAAGCAATGCCCAACAGAAAGATGAAAACATACCTGTATTATACTGAGAAGATATGGTACAGTAAGTATTCATGTCACTCAAATTCTAAATACTGTGAAAGTTTTTATCTTGGACATTTTTTTACAACTAACATTCATAGCTGTGCCTGATCCTCTTTTATTTTTTCCTGCTGTAATGAACCCTCTTGTAAAAGAAAATAACTCCAAATTTTACACAGGTGGAGGTAGTTAACAAGATGTTGACCTAGTCATCCTTTTGACTCAAAGGCAGGAAAATGTTTTGCTAATCAAAACATTATCTATAGCTAAGGGTTATTTTAGCTGAGGTGGCTAATATCCTGAATTGTTTGTATAATCCTATTATTTCCTCTATAATATAGACCATTGTGTCTTCTGATTAGCCAGTACAGTTACAATAAAAATGGATGTTGTTTCACTCCTGTTTAAGTGTTTGTATCCTCTTTGGCTTCTGAGCATGGCTCTATAAAAGTGTGTAGTATTGAGGGTTCAGATAGGCACATTTATTAAATTCAGAGAGGAAAATATTACCAGTTTATCTACACCTAGCATGATGAACTACTGATATACAATTAATTGTATAATATAAAATAACAACTGATCTTTCACCATGGCAGAGATATTCTGCAAGAGAGAAGATGCTTTGAGAATATTGGGCTGTATTATCTAAATCTGCTAACTTTCCTCAAGGACAATTCTTTATGAAATTTTGATACCACTGCATATCTCAGTATTTCAGTCATAAAGATTTCTTTAAGACAGTTATTCACAGATACAAAAAGCTTTACTCTGATGAGATGTCTCAGATCATCAGCAGTGAAAAGGGACTTCAAAAAAGGTTTCAAAAGCAGATGAAGTTTTTCCTATTGGTAATAAAATAAACAGGCAGTCATCATGATTCTACTACCAGAGCAGTTGTCAGTATTTTTATTTATTTAAGACTCCAAGATTAAATTAAGGAAAAGCATGTCCTACATGAATTAAGGAGTCTCAGGGAGCTCACATATTTAAAAAATAGATGAAAGTAAGATTATACTTACACACACACAATGCAATCAATTAAAAGGCTTTGTAACACTTCCAACACAAAATCTAGACCAAACACCTGTTACAACCCAGATGAAAAAGTCTCTAGGGGAGAAGTTTTATTTCTTTTTCTCATCTGTAATCTACCCTTTCCCTTCACTGCAACTTAAGATCTACTGGTTGTCTCTCTCCCATACCCACCACAACCTTAGGCACAAAGGTAGGACTCAGGCAGCTCTTAGCCAAGGACCTCCATCTATACAGTAGAGGAAAAATCTCAAGGAAAAACTCTTCCATCAGTACACTCCTTCCTTCGGCAGACCCTTTGCAGTCCCACATGAATGGTCTGTGTTGGAGCCCTTCAAGTGATGTTCCAGGATTTGTTTCTTTTTCAGACTCATCTCTAAATGACAAACCTTTGGCCTTGGTTGAGCCTTAGGAAAGTACCCTCACAAATGACACAGAGAAAATAGCTTTCATGAGAGAAACCTCTCAGTAGTACTAACTTTCCCTTTGCAGTCCCCCATCAGCTGGATCTTCAGTCTTTTTCAGCCTTAAGCCCAAATCTCACCTCAGGCCTTAGGTCTCAAACTGATCACTAGCCAAGGACTCTCAGCCATGGTCCAGGTAAAAAAAGCCCTTAGGGGAGAAATCTATCTTCAGTGTTACAATCTTCATCAGCTTTTTTGATGCCCACCTCCCCCTGAAGGTCTCCCCCTGAAGTTTTTGTCTCTAACCATATTTCCAGTATTAATCTTGCCCTTGGGTTTAGTCTCAGCTGAGGCCTCCCTGCTAGGGCACAGTATTCAGGGGAGAAGATGTCCTTTTGTCCCCTTCCCTTACTTTAGCAGCTTCTTGACAGCACAAACAAAACTGGAGCACACCCTAGATATGATCATATATTTTGATTCTGTCTTTGCCAATGACCTGCAGACATGGTCCTGGCTACAACATGGCCCAGAAAAACATCTTGCAGCTCACTCCTTCCTTTGGCTCTCCCTATTCAGCTGCATGTTCACACTTGGTCTCTCCCCCACATCTAGCCCATACTGTAACTCCTATTGCAAACTGGGGCTCCATTAAAGACCTGCAGCCACGATCCAAATCAGCAGCCTAATCCATCCCTTTAAATGATCTTTTCAATTGCTTATGGGTTCAGAAAAAACAGGGACTGCTTCTGCCTTGGCAGAAAAGGAGTTTTTCCTCAGAAAGATTTCCATTAACTTGCTCAATGAAACCTATTTTCAAACTGAGCTCAATTTAGAATGAAAAGTTCTTTTCCACAATGAGGAAAAGAAATATCCCTCTGGAATGTGCCCCTAGCCAAAGGTAGGGCAAACGGATTACTTTTGTAATGATCCAAGAATCAGTGAAACATACCCTGGTGACTGAACATCAGACACACATCTGAAAAAGCTGCATTTAATTTTGCAGTAAAAAAATCTCTTTCTTTAAACATACTGCAGAATGTGCTTGCTCCCCTTTTTCATTTGAAAAAGTAAGAAAATTATTATTTTTCTTTCTTTCTTTTTTTTNAATTTTTTTTTTTTTTTTTTTTTTTTTTTTTTTTTTTTTTTTAATGGCTAAGGACATGTTAGGACCCTGAGGTTCCAGAGGACCTTCCTGTTGCTGCCTAGACACCCCAGGGTTCTTCCCCACCCTGATTGTGGTCCAAGGCTCCATTTCAAACTGGTGCCATTAGTCACTACTTCAGCAATGCCATAGTCTGCAGTCCCCTGTCAGTCTCCTCCTGAAGGGTCCTTGCTGCATGGACCCTGCCCTGGCTCATTGCTCTCTGAAAGTGTCAGGGCTGTTGATGGACCTGCTCCTGGCCCTTTGCTCTGTCCCCTTGCTCAGGCCCTGCAGGACGGTGGCCGTCAGCGTGGGCATGACCAGCCCTAGTGTCCTCCTGGCACCCATCTCCCCAGACCAAGGGGGCAGCTGTCTCTCACTGCTTCCTGAGAATTAACTTTTTTGGAATTGGTATGTTTCCTTTGCATATAATCCTTACAGTCCTTCGCAAGTGCTTTGTGCAAGATTGGGTGTCCTTATTTAATAGGAAATTTAGATAGACTGTGAAGAAAGAATCTTTTTTTTTTTTTTTTAATGTAAGTTGCAAACTTCTAAATAGTAAATCAGTCCATGTAGTGAAACACAAGATAAACAAACTAATAAAATAAATCATGAAATTGCTTACTCCTTGTTATTGGGTTGCTAGTTTCTGCCTCACAGCTGAGTTCCACATAGTAAATATGAGGATTGACCAAATATATAGGTGTTGGTATAGCTCAAAAGAAAACATGGTATGGCTTTATTTGCAAGAAAGGGTGATGAAAGAAAAGATCAGAAACATCAAAGTGCAAGAAAACAATTCAGCAGTTTAAACAATTCAGTGGTTCTACCACAGAAACATAGTGAACCTTCTGCCAAAATAGGCAGACATGTCTATTTGCAATGATAATTAAGAAGACTGCAAAATGCTCATAATAACAGTTAATTTAAAAAACCCAACAAAACAACGAAACCAACAAATTAAAGTCGTTGCTCATTTAGACTTGTTGAATCTTACAAAATCTTCAAAAACTCAGAGCAAGGTAATTTCTCACAAGCATTTAACATGGAAGTGTATGCAAATTTTCATCACATCTGTAATCTTACACTGGATTTTAGTATCACTTCTCCAAATAATTGCACAGCCTCAGCTGTTTTTATCTTGGAAGGGACAGATTTCTGTTTTGATCAGTGAATTAGTTTGCTTGAAACTGTATGTATACACTGTATGTATGCACTCTAGCAGCATCTTTTCCAACCACCCAGTCATGGATTTAAGAGAAGATTTGGGAAGTTAAGAGTGCTACAACCGCTGATCTTATATGTGTTTTGTGATGCAGATGTCCACAAGTAGATGACAGACTCAAAATTGTGCAGAAAATCCATTATAAGGAATTAAAATCAATCTTTTGAGTGTTGTAGAACTAGCAGATTATTTTCCTATTCTGATAGATATTCAAGTTTGAACACCTTCATCTTCATTAGGAAGGTTAGGAAAATAATTAATCATTTTTCCTAAGTATTAAAACGTAATCTTAAAGTGTTGCTATCTCAAAAATTTTCTCCCATTTAACATCACTAACAATGAAATATTTCCAAATAAATCAGTGAAAGTGTTCAAAATGTTTTAGTGTCTGCAACAAATCCTGTTTTAAATAGAAAATAAATACAGTGAATAGAGAGAACATTTCCATTTCAGTTCAGGCATTTCATTGCCTGGAGCAAGGACACTTTGAAAATAAACAGGCAACAAGAAGTTCTGAGGAAGGACATTTAAATAAAATTATTTACTGCCCACAACAATAGATTTGATTTTACAAATGTGTTTTCTTTTCACTTCCTGAAAAACCTTTTTAGAAACCAGGTTGCAGAACAGCAATACAGGAGAAGGCAGCAGCAATTTTTCATCTTGATAGAGTCTGCATTTTCATATGATCATTTCCTGATGATGTGACTTTTACACACATTAACTACCAGCAATTACAGTCACAGGGAAGCATTAGCTTTATCATCCAACCCTTTCTTGAATTCCCTGTGTTGTTCATCTAACTGAAAAAAGAGCTGCCTTACAGGCTCAGTGAAGACACTCAAAAGCTGTCAGCCAGAAGGACGCCCTGCACACAGCTTCCTCTATCTATAGTTTACAAAAGTTTAAGGGCTGTAGATCCTATAAATTAAAATAAAAGGTGAACTCAATTTTCCAAAACCACTCTCTAAAAAACATGTATAGCTTAAACTCCACAGTAGAGGAAAATCAGCAAAATCAACATTTCTTCAGGGTTTTTTAAAACATTAAAAGTCTTTAACTCACTTTAACTCTCAATAGTTTAGGTGGCTATAGCTTCCTAAATTTACTGCAGAAACTAAGGTTCAGGTAGCAATTGATGCTGCAGAAGCTGTTTTACCCTCTTTGAAATTATCTGATGGTTTTCCTTCTTGCACCTTTCCCATAAGTCTAAAATGAGACTTACCCCACACCTGCTAGAGCAGATGCTAGGAATAACTTTATTAGATTCCTCACAACTGCTAGAGAGGTATTACATGGAAACCTGCAACACACTTAACAGCAACGGGAGAAAAACTCCAATACATTTTTTCCTTTCAAATTTTAAAAAAATATTTTACTTTTTTTGTGAAATTTTAATTGATGCAAATGATGCCTTACACAAATGTGACCAGTCAATGTGAGTGGATAGTGTTACTTGAAGAAAGATTTTCAACAACCTTTTCAAATACATTTGGATTTTGCATTTTTTGAGTTCTCCTAATTTTATAGACTTCTGTAACACCTCCTCTAACACCTCCTACTGTGACATAGCATAAAGAAATTTTAATAACAACTTTGAGGATGCAAAGCAGAGAACTAAGAATTGCTACCTTGAAAGTACTGCTAGCACATTCTCCTATTTTCAATGAGTAGAAAATACAAACTTACTCACTTTGCAGTCTTGACAATTTTGAATTAAGAAATTTTGGATATAAGTCTTGAGTTCCCCAAGAATCAAAAATTTTCTTAGCTATTTGGTGAGGAAGATTATATATGCTGTGTTATGTTTATGCTGGCCAATTGTCCCTTTTTCCTATTTGCTCTGTAGATCTCCCAGAGCTTATGACAAGAATTGAAAACTGGAAGAAAATTTCAAGCCCCTCTTTTGCTTTTGCTGGGATGAATTCATATTTACAGGTACTTGGTAGGAAGAGGGTTATCACATTGAGACACTTGGAAAGCCTGCTGTCAATCTTCATCTAATGACATGTCTAAGTGTTAAGTGTCTAAATTAAAAAAAAAAAA
>VXAC01001418.1:287990-308717 GCA_013399225.1 Rhipidura dahli
GGGGGGGCGCATGTAATACCTTGTTAGGCATTCTGTAGACTACTCAAGAGGGGTTTATTTCTTCTAAGAATTTCAATTAGGTGCTAAAGAGGAGGAAGCCACTGAAGCTTCCATGAGAAAGCAGCTAAAGATGCAATTTTCAGCTGGTCAACAGGTAAGAGCCAATTTTCATCCTATTATGATGTGTTCTGCAGGAGACAGATTGGACTAGTGTGCAAGAAAACGCTTTCCCAGCACTTTAGTGAAGACTCATCACTCCCTAAAATTCAGGGTTTTCTCTGAAAAGCTAAAAAAGAGATCATTTTATCCAGATAACGGGGGTATCAGGCAACTTAATCAGAGTTGCATTGCCTGTCCAAGTCTTCAAATTAAAAAAAAAAAACAAAAAACAACCAATGTAAATAGGAAATAAATCAAGTATGTACACCTTGAGTGTTGACTCTAAAGTCCAAAAAGCCCCAAACTAGTATGCTGTTGATGGTCAAGACTAGAAGATATATATATATATGCATGTATATATATTTTTTGTGTATATTGTTATGGTAAAGTATCAAAGACAATATGCTGATCTATCATAAATCAGTGATGTCTTGCAAATATTTCATCCTCCATTCTGTAAAATGAAATCTAGTTTTTGTTAAGAAACTTTTTCCCCATGCACTGACATGTATACTTGATCGTAGCTTTCATTTTCCTGTATTCAGAGTCCACTGAACAGAATAAGGAGAGAGATAATAAAGAAACTGTTGTTTCCTTTCAATGGGAGAAAAACTATGTCCTGGAGAGCCATGTCTATTACTAGATACCCATATCGATTGAAAGATGATAGTTCTGATGAACCGTGATGAGGGGCTGCTGGCTCTAACAGCGATGAAGAGCTCTGACTTGAGATTGCCCATACAGCATGTAGATAATTTTTGGTATTTTATCTACTGCTTTCCAAAGTATTTTTAGAGAAGAGCACTCTACAGAGTGTTCCTGCCAATTTACTTCATGACAATTTGTTTCTTCTTTACCTTGTTATTTTGTTTTTTGCTTTTGAAAGCAGCCTGTGTTGTTTTTTTCTGCCCTCCCTATTCTAACCTACAATTGCTTGCCTTTGTAGTCTTAATCTTCATCCTGTTATTGTATCCCTTCTTGTCTCCCGAAGTAAAGCTCTCCTGACAGAGATTTTCCTTGCTGTTTTACCACTTAGAAAAGGTTCAGCATAGCTTCTAGGGACACCTTAGGTGTGGATCACTTGATAGCTCCTGTGGGACTAGCCATCTATTTTTACAAGGCTGAACCGAGAACAACGGAATTAGGAAACAAAACCCAGGAACTCACATCTTGCTCCTTCAACTCACAACTGTTGTGCTAAATGTGAGCAGCACTTCAACTCATGCTAAATGTGAGCATTCGTCCAGTCTGAGCCCATTTGGTGTTGCTAAGAAACAGGGAAGACAGACAATAACTCCTATTGTTTCAGAGAACCTGTGTATGGCCAGTAAAAATGAAGATCCTTCCCTCTTTTGACCTGGAGTTTTGCTGTCTTTCCATACACATCAGTTTCAGAGAACAGAACTGACTGAAATGCTGATCTCCTGGAGCAGGGATGCTGCGTGCAGCCCAGGGACCAGACTTCACCGGACAGGAAAATTTCTCCAAACTGTGGCCCAACTTTCTCATTTTTCAGATAAAAGCAAGGAGCAAAACAAAATTAAGGATGAACTTTGTAATATTTACAAGTCTGTTTCTGAGAAGAGAAATATATCCTACCATCTGAACTATTTTACTTTGTGCCTCTCACTCATTTTCACCTTGTTCATACATCATATGATGAGAGAATGGTTTCAGTTTCATTTTAAAGGGATGCTTATTAACATACGTATTTTTTTTGGTCAGCCTGTGCTGGGTACATTAACATGTACCCTGATCATATCATGGGGATGCCTGAATTGGTGTCCTGTGGTGAATCCAGGCACACAGTGAAGGCAGAGACAATGACACCTAACTGAGAAGGGCCTCTAGTGTCCACCCAAAAATCTGGGGGTGATCCATCCAGGGGTAGTCAGGTGCTGGAGAACAAGAGAGAAAAGTGCAACTACTGATTTCCCACTCCCAGTACACTGGCAGCTCAGTGCAAACCAGGGAGCCCTGCCCTTCACATGGGTGATATCTGTCAGAGGCAGCCACAGGGAGGAACAGCCAACTGAACTGGTTCCAAGTACACTGAAAAGCTCCCATAAACCAAAACTTTTGATTTTACCACAATATGAGTGTCAGGCACTACACATCAATAAAAAATAAACTTGAAAATATTTCTACAAGAACAACGGAGTAATCTAAATGTTTATATTATGACTGTCATGGGCAGGAATTAATTTATTATTTTCATCTACATTCCTAAGTCTCACCTGCATTTTTTGCTCTGTAAATATTGGATTAAATTACTTTAAAAAGAAACCTCAAGTTTTAAACACATGTATAAACTGTCCACTTATATTACTAAAGTAAAAGAGACACTATTTGAGTGGTTTAGCACAGAAGAGTGAGTTCATTGGACAGATCTGTTCTTGAAGTTTTGCAGAGGGTTACCAGGGCCAGCTGTGTTCCAAATAAATGTGCTGACCTAAGTGAACTTCCTATCAACAAAATTCTCTCAGGCTCCCATTATTTTTCTTCAACAATTAATCAACAGCTGCTGAAAAACTATGAGTGTGCTTGTAATTTTCAGTAAAATTAATGGAAGTCCTGTCTTCTAATATGTAGAAGAAGGTTTTTATTCCTAACCTCGGTGTGAATTGTCTGATTTATTTTTTAAATCAATTACCCTTCTGAACTCACATGTCTCTTCTCTTTGGCAGAAAGGATCCCAGACTCTACTATGACAGGCATGAATAGCTTTCACAAATGCCTACAAATTCAATTTCCTAAAGCATTGAGATCTCCTGTAAAAAGATGAGGATATTTGTTAGAATTCTGTTATGCTGTGGTTACCTTTTTGAATTCATGTAAACATTTGGGTTTTCTGTTGGGTTTCATTCTTATTTGGCATCTGTAGTGTTGGCAGTCAGGGATAGAACCCTGTTTGTGTAAACAACCCTTACTTAGAGCAATGCTTTGAGCGTCTCTATTTTTCTACAAGGGTATGTTGGACAGAGCTCAGTGAACAACACGGAGTCACCCTCACTGGGTTCCCATTAAAAACCAGTGCTGGGGGCTCAATTCTATTGCCTTTTCTCTTCCTGTACCCATAGTAAGATATTGCTTCATCCTCAAGGGTCAAACGTGTTGTAATTACACACAAAATGTGACACCGTATCAAAGCATGCTTAAAACCTGATGGCAATATTCATGAAACCATTTTTAGAACTTTGAAGCTTTGATGGTCAGGATGTTGCACCTTTTTTATGTCAGATCAAAGTGCTAGTTTTTGAGTAACTGAAGCAAGAAAAAAAAAGATGCAGCAAGGAAATCACTGAGACACTCCACACATTTAGAACAAATTCTACCAGAAATTCTGGCTTGATTTTTAGAGGAACAGCAAGTTATTCTAGAGTTTCACGTGTGGATTTAAAAAAAAAAAAGTAATCACCTGCAAACATTATCTCATTTGCCCAACATTTGCAGGATCAGGCCCTGTGCAGTGCTCTTAATGCCTGAGGATTACATCATGTTCTTTGACTTTCCTTCTGTTCAAATAATGTGAAACACAATGCATTTTTTATGACTCAGGTCACCCTTTGTTTTCCCACAGAGCACAAAAAAAAAAACACCCAACAAATTTGACTGATAAAAGATTTTTATCTTTCATGGGAAAGCAATGCTGTTTCTCTAAGTCATATGTAATGTATTAGTAATAATGGTATTCCACTTCAAACAAATTACAAACTAATGTTAGTGTTCTTAACAATGTTATACTAAATAAAAATTCCCCACAGGCCAATTTGCATACAAAATGTAACATTTAAAGCCAAGTTACAATTAGCACTTTGTTATGGAAGTCTGTGGATTGCAATTTACTGAAACGAAGTTATACTTGCTGCAAGGAATTTTAATTTATGAAAAATTACCCATTTAGAATTGCTGTCACAGTGGACCAACTTCTATTAAAATGATGGGTACCTAATAAATACATCTATTATTAATGTAATGAGTGACAAAAATGAAACAAAGTAAATGTAGGATTAATGAATCTGCTGCTTTGTAAATAAGAGATACAAGCTGACAACTCTTTCCCACTTAACTGATGATGGCACATAGAGCAGTATGAGTGTGAGAAGGGAAGAGTCTGAAGGAAAATGAAGATAATGAAGGGAAAGAGTAAAAGCAAGGAGGGGTATATAGATTAGAAAAAATGGAGAAATGCACAGGATGTTAATGAATTGAGAAATAGCAATGGAATAAACCTGAACAATCTAGCTCAGCAAAGATGAATCACATCAGTATTTCATTTCCCTTGGGTGAATGCTGTAAATCACTTGATAATGACAATGAAAGTTCTCAGACCCCAAGATTTTATTTGAAGGGAAAAAACATTAACTATCTGACATGAGTATTTAAAAAAAATTACAACATATAAATACAAGTACTCTGATACTAGAAATATCTTTTTTCTTCCCCATTTACTCTCCTGAATTCGTGTTTAAAAACTTGAGGCTTGCCATTCATTTTAGTTAGAGGGGGTTTGGACTTCAGGAGTATCTGATGGATCTCCCATTTAAAAACAGAAGACCATAAGAGTACCTAAAATGTCAATCTGTTTGACAAATACTGCCAAATATATCCTGTAAATACCAGCTGAATTTTTTTAGGGATTTCCTTTCATTTATACACATATGCTTTTGTACTCCCTTCACAAACATCAGGCCTTTGTACTTTAGCAGGACCCTGGTCCCCATGTCCTCCCCAGAGCGGGAATTTGGCCTGTCAGCCAGACCTGGGGAGGGTCACAGGCTGGCTTCACACAGCTGACTGCAGAGCAGGGCTGTCCTCACTTCCTCTGCTTGCATGGCAGGGAAAGGCTTTGCCAAGCCAGCCAGCTTGTGGCTCTCCACCAGCTCCAGTTCTCCGTGCTGCCTGCAGTGCCACCTCTGAGCATGGGAAGGAAAAGGGAGAAGCCAAATGTGCACAACTCACACAGGCTACAAGAGGCCACTTACAGGTCCAGGATATTTACATGGTGAATACTTCCAAAGAAGATGTTTCAGAGCCCCTTGGGTAATCTGGTCTCTTCAGGCAACACAGACATTCCCACATAATTTATTAGACAAACCATGATGACTACATTGAGTTCAACCCTTTCTTATCTGAAGAAACATCTCTGGGAACTCCACATGGGACATTTTGCTGAGCTAAAAATTATGTGGAAAACTATCTCCCCATGGATATACTGTAAGAAAAAAAAGAGTCTAAACTCAAGATAAATATTTTTTGAGGTTATTTACCCACCTCTAGTGAAATCTGATAGATATCTTAAGCTATATAAAACAAATTTTGACACTATAAACTCAAATTAGGTCACAGTTGCTTTTGCTGGCATGATACTTAGGCAGCACGGTACGGCAATGGTTGATTGAAGAATTAAGAATGTGTAAGCAGTAAGCAATATAAATTCAGTTACATGTAAAAATAAAAACACATACACATTTCCCACACTTGGCACAATCCCATTTTGATGGAGACCAGGGTGGATGGTGCCCTCAAGATTGTACCGTATTACAAGGAGAATTGAAGGACCAAATTAAACCTAGGAGTAAGCAGTCACTGCTCCATTGTTCTCTGTGCTTTCACCCACAGACACCAGCACAAAGCTTTGCTTTTTCAGTTGTATGAATATCTTGCTCATAAGAATTGTTTCTTTCTTTTCCTTAGACATTATATCATTATATGCTTCTACAAAACAACAATGATATGTTCCTACTATCAAGATTCTTCCATCAAGGCTTCAAACATTCTAATATTAGAACAAAATATTGTAAAAATAACTGGGAGGGACATGGAAAAAAAGAGATCATATTTGTGAAATGGTGTTCTTTATTTTTAGCTTGCTTGGTTTGCTTCTTTGTAAACATTCTTGTTGCTTTATAGGAGTGTATTAACTCACATGATGCAGATTCTAGGTCCAAACTAGTATGAGTCCCTGTTTGCCTTTATATATAATGGATGGTCTCACGCACCAAGGAGCTGTTCAGTAAAACATAAACTCTGAGTTAAACCCTCCTGGCAAATGAGTCAAGATTTCTCATTACAGTGTAAAAGGCAAAACTATACGGGTGCATCCATTCAGTATGTAGATTATAATGATAATTTACTAAAAATAAATACATTATCATACCTATTATCATATTTTTCCTCATTTTATTTTAAAGAATTGTCAGTACACTCAAAAGTCAATCATAGGTATTATGTTTCTGGGCATGATTTTGCTTTTTAAATTTTTCCAGTTTTAAAGATAATTTTGACAAACATTCGTTCTGCACTCTCAGTCTGGAACCTGACAGACAAGGTGAGTTTTTTCTGGTCTGTCTGAAAACAGCAATGAATGTTTTGTAGGTCAAATGCTTTAGCTTCACCTGAGGAGCTGCTATTCTCAATCTTCTTTTCCCTTTTCATGCCTGATGTGGCATTGCCATGATTTGAAGCCTATTTGCAAGTGGTCTCCAAGAGATTTTAAATATTCGAGTTGCAATGAGCAAAATAAAAAAAAAAAAGTAAATAAAAACCTGATCTGCAGAACTTATTGAAGGAGCCTCTTTATTTCCATTTCATTTGAAATTTCTTATTTTTCTATTCTAGTGAATGAAGTAAAATAAGGTGAAACTTTCTTTCGGAGATAAAAGTATGTTTTCTCAATTCACTTTTATAACCAATCACTGAAAGGATGAGTTCATAAAACCTGTCAAGAAGTGTAAGTGGCAACATCCCCTTCTGATGGCTAATGCTTTATACCCAGGGGATTTTATTGAATTTATAGCACTGCATGATCTAATATCAAATGGCCATAGCTATAAATGGTTAGGAATGTACTCTACACTGACCAAATCAATTTTCTCCAGCTTCACACCTGAAACCAATATCAAATTAATGGAAAAAATTTCTTGTCAATTTTTGGAAAATAAATTTTTGGTTCAGGTTTCTGCTAGAAAGACTAAAAGGCAGGGGTGATTACTTTACTACATGAGGCTGCCTGGTGATTTTTGAGGGGTAATATTCAATAAACACATACTGCCCCTTTACCAAGCAATGATTGTACATTGATTCTTTTATTCTCATTCTCCAAAAGCTAGGAAGATTAAAGAAAATGAATAAAGCCTCATCTCAGCATTTCATCTGATGTGAATCAATGTAAGTGACTTCTACAAGCTTGTGCTCACTTAATCCAGCTGTGTATATGACAGTTTTATCAAATGGAATGGCTGGGATGGAATTTAGTAAAACACATCAAAAAGAGACATTTTCACAGAGCACAAAAAACCAATAAAACCTTTTAAACCCAAATCACAAAAAATCTCGTTTAATAACAGTTAATTGAGACCCCACTGCAGAGCACTATTTATCCAGATTTTAAATCCAAACCCAATTATTATGGTTATGTTGGAGCTAAAAGGACTATTATATTGGGGGATAGAATGGATAGAGAGCATTAATTCTACTCAAAAGTCATTCAGTGGCATATGCTAAAATCCAAATTACAGAATCATAACACATACTTGGCTGATAGAAATAGTAATCTCTTATCTTGCTTCAAATGGTTAAACCATATCCAAACTACAATTTCCTTGTCAATTAAATTATGTTAGTAGATGCAAACTAACACAATCTAGAAAACTATCCATTCTGAATCTTCATGTGATAGCAAGAGTGAACCACTGAAGACTTCTAAGGTCATGTGATACAGTAATATATGTAAGTCATATAGCACTTACATATTACTTTCTAGTTGAAAATTATGCGTTCCTTCCTTTCAACAGTTTTAGTATGCATATAATTCAATTTTGTTTATAAACAAAATGGTTTAATGGGTATATGTACACACTCAGAACGTATCAAGGGTAGGTCTTTTGCACCTGTGATTGATGGCTTCCTTCCCTTTGTTAATTGATGAAGTTTCTAAGAGAATTTTTTTTTTCACAGTCACAGATGTTACATCACAAGCAGGGAATTATGTTCCTATTATAAATAGTTCAGGTGTAATGAAAAATTTAAGAAAGAAATTTCCTGTTTATATACATTTATCTTGTGTAGCTATCTTTAAAGAGAAACCTATAGAAAAAAAATAAAAAAGCTGCACATATAGGTAATACTGATATGTTTTAGTCATTTGTTTTTAAATGTTTGACCAGTACAAAAACTAATCTTTAATTTAATGTTACCCTTCTCCTCCCAATTCTGTTAATGGTAAATATCTACTTTTGAAATAGATATGAATCTTTTCTGTTTAGACTAAATGTCCATCTCGCATTGTAACTGTGCAGTGTTGATCAGACACATATGCTAAGCAAATATTTTCAATATTAAAATTTTTTACCAAGAGGTGGCAGCTGAGATATCTGATAATATCTTCCTGATACAAGACTTCATTAACTATTGCAAAATTTTGTAGAAACATAGAATCATTTAGGCTGGAAAAGAGCTTTAAGGTCATTGAGTCCAACCATCAGTGGAGAATTCCCAACTCTACCACTAAACTATTTACCCAGGTGCTACTCCAGGGACAGTGGCTCAACCACATCCCTTTCCAGTTACGGTTTTTTTTCAAATGCCTGAAAACCCCTGCCATGAAGAAATTTTTCCTAATATGCAAGCTAAACCTCCCCTAGAGCAACTTAAGGGCATTTCCTCCCCTCCTGTCACTTCTTGCCTGGGAGAAGGGACTGATCCCCACCTACATGCACCCTCCCTTTTTTTTTTTTTTTTTTTTTTTTTTCCTTTTTTTAATTCCCCNGATCCCCACCCACATGCCCCCTCCCTTTTTTTTTTTTTTTCCTTGCTTCTTCCTGTTTTAAAAGTGATTTCACATCTAATACACCATAGAAAGAGTGTCAAAAATTCAAATAATACTCCAAAGAAATGAAGGATTAACTCTGGATAAAGGCCCATCCTAAGCTTAAAAGTGTACTGTAGCTCATTTCAGAGAAATAATTTAAAAATAAAATAAAATCTTCAAGAAAAGAAGAGGTTTTCTCTCTACTTTTTAAATGTTGAGAATCCCACTTGTTTTTTTAAACTAAATTTCTAAGCATTATATAGGAGAAATATATGTAACTTTAATATTTTATGTGTGTGGTAATGCATCAAATGGTGCAATTTCCTTGGTGAGCAGAGAAAGCCCTGCTCAGGTAAAGCCTCTGCATTTTTAGCTTTGGCACTGTGAGAATCCTCTCCTCAGTTTCACGTGCTAGGCCTCATAGGAATGAAAACAATTGAATATGTCTGTGTTTGCAGGTTTTTGCACCTGTTTCCTTGCTTAGCTCACATCATCAGGAAGAGCATTTACCATAGCCTTTAATGAGCCACAAAGTTTCTCTCTTTTGTGATGATATTCAGCATGAGATATTTCCCCCAAATCTGCATAACAGAACAGGCCAGTAGTTCTTTGAATTGTAATTGAAGCTCTTCAGAAACCATTGTCTGTTTATCTGCTCACTTAGAAACTGAAGGTGACCATCAGTAGTCATGTATGTTAAAGATCAAGGAGGAAAAATGAGACAGCAATAAAAGAGACATTTTTAAAATGCATGGAAGTAGTGTCATTGATTCAACGTGCCACTGATAAAGCTTGTCTGTGACGGCAGAGCTTCTGTGGAGAAACTGATTCCATGCCAGGTTTAAAGTGGAACATGCATCAAGCAGTGACAGATATGTTAACATAGTGGTTTATCACTTTTACCTCTGCCTTCTTCAAAGTTATTTTCCTTACAATAAATATATGGATACACGGATATTCAATGAGATATTTCACTATTACGGGGTCATTAAAGGAACTTTTCTAAATTCTAAAAATAAGCTATTATTTATGCATCCACCCTTTGGAAAATACAGATAAGAATAACAGGAACTTTCCCATTCTGTAAGAGAGAAAAATGATATCTCAGTCTAAAAGAAAATAGATGGTTCTTCAAAATGCTCACTTCTCATTTATAAATATTTCTCATGCTCAGAGGTATGTCATATGTTGCAGTTACACATTCTTTTCCAATTTCCACATGCAAATTTGATTTTTTTGATTTTTTTCCCAAAACTATTGATAAAAAGCAGAAATACTACAACAATAAATGTTTAGCAAATTTAATGTATAAAGGAAAAAATAGATGGCTGCTTGTATTTCTCTCAAATCACTTTTTCACCTGTCTGTGAAACACTTTAATAGAGCCCATAATGTGAATATAGACTATTATGTGAGAAAATAATTCTCAATTTGCAATCTTAAGTGTGAAGAAGGTAATAAATAGTAGCATGGAAGGCGTCTCATGTTGATGGTTACATCTGAGTAGCCACCTAACCTGGAGGATTTTAAACAACTGCTGGAGTAGAGTCTTAGGAAAGCATAGTAGTTAGCCTTGGTGAGCTACTCCCTGAGTCTCATCTCTCTTTTAAAAATTAATGATGATCAATTTTTATGCTACTGGATGTGAAGTAGAGAGCATCAGGATGATGGTATAAAATTATGTTTTCTGCTTATTTTCTTTAATGCTTATAAGCAAACTACCTGAAAGATGCTGATACATACGTGGGAAGTTCTGCCTACTTAAGCCTTAAACTGTGCTTGGTATCTGAGTGCAAAGCTATTGTAAAAAGAGAAACTGGTAAAAAAATCACTGCAGTAAAATTTACACATCAACATTTTAAACTTTGTCAAAAAAACAGCTGAAGAAATTGACTTTTCATAACCTCCTTCTCTAATAACTATACTTTACAGCACAAAGCCTGAGCTGCTCCTAAATGAATGAATGGACAAGGTCGGTTTCAGTGGCTAAAACATATCATGCCCTGTTGTTCATGTTTCACAAGTTAATGAGTTTCTTTTAGAATAAGGGAACAAGCCACTAAGGAAACTAGACAAGGGGGAAAAAAGCAAACAAACAAACACACATAAAAACTGTTGAATGAAAATTATTTATTTCCATCCTTGTGCTTTAATGGGACTTTTGAATATAAAAAGAAAAAAGAGCACTTATTTCAGTGAAACACTTTCAACAACTGAAGAAATTGTTCTTGACTTTTACCCCACCTCTACATGGCAGCAAACCCAGGATGATTTCTCTTTAGGAAAGCACACCACCAGCAGCTACAGATGTCTGTATTTGCCATCAGTAATTCACATTAAGCTTTCAGATTTCTTAGATGGAGAGGACATCAATATAATGAAAAAAATCTTGATTTTTTTTTTTTTTTAACAAAACATTATGTATGAATGTAGCGTGATAAATGATGCCAGGAACAAGGAACCTTCTGTTACTGTTGATGAGAACAGTAATTGTATGATGCTAAAATAAGGAAAAGTAATAAAAAGCATCATCAGTGTAATTACATTTTTACACTAGAATACTCAAATGCTATACTAGAAAATGCTTAAGAATTTTTAAAGGAATTGTTTTTGATATAAGTATAAGCAATAAATAAATTTAATCAGAAAACAGTAATAGAACTGTGGGAGAAGCAACTGAACAAAAATTATAGTTTATGAACTATGATATTTAAAAACTGAAAGATTATGAAGGAATAATGGAAATTTTAAAAACATGGCAAAATATGCCCACTGAATGAAGAAAGAACAAGAAACATTTGACAGAATATACAGGATACCTAGTAGCTGGAAGCATCATGAGTGGAGCTAAAGTCTTACGTGACCAGCAAAATTACCAACTCACATACATAAAATCACAATCATCTGGATTTTAATTTCAATACCAGTATGGCTGCTACTGCTGTTCAGAGAATTTGGGGATGCCTGTCTGTTAGATTGAATCAAATTCCACACAGGGTTAGTACAGAAGATTTCTGTGGTCAGCTCCTTGGGGAAATAAACAAAGGAGAGAACATCCCTCAAAAGATTATATATAACATTAATATTATGTAAGATAAAGAGTTTAAAACTGTTATTCAGCAATATAAGACTTCCTTTATACCAGAGAATGACTGACAAAAGGCAATCTTCACAGAAGACTCTACAGATCCATAGACTAAAGAAACTACCAGGGGAGTACTTTGCACAATTGAACCAAATCATATGCAAAGAAAGACATTTCCAACAGCTGGCCGTATATAATCATCATATTACCTTTTTTCTCTTAGTTGAAGTGCACATCTCTTTATCCCACCTTCAATAGGCATCTCTACTCAGAAAAAGGAACATTTTTAAATTAGATAATGTTTAGGAACGTTCTGTTAGGCTTAGAAAAAACTGGAAGTGATTTTATCCTAGACAACTCCTCCCATTCCTCAGCTTCTTAAAATTTCCTAGGTGTGACAAACTGATTTGGAAATTGTTCTTAAAGTCCTCAAAGCTAAAATCAGAAAAGACAGTCTCACTGGTTAAGTATTATTAAATTATTTATGTTAAATAAAGAAAAAAAAAAAACCACTAAAAACATAATCTGAAAAAGGTGAAAAAATACCTCTGCTTTTCCACTCACTATTACCATTCCATGACAGTAGTGAAAGGTGCATCTTTTGCAGTCTGACTTAGAAATATATTGCTTTCCTCCAAGAAGTCTTACAGAAACAGATCTGTGTTAAACTCTGGTAAGAAGGGCAGCCATAACAAAGCCTTAGGTCTGCCAATACCTCCACATGCATTTCTTCTGCTTGAATTCTGAAAATGGAAATGTGCCATAAGTTCTCAGCAGCTTTTGTTGGGTTCAGAGACAGTTGGTGACCACTTACTCATGGCTACAGTTTTTGGTTTTTTCTTATCTTTCTCTACCATGTTGTCTGATGTGCTTTTCTCTCTACATTGAATACATATGAAAATCAGCAGATATTCAATATGATACCAATTTAGCAGTTAAGCAGATACCAACATAAGAACAAGTTTCATTGAAACATGTTAAAGTCCACATAAGCCTTGTTCTGGCATTGTTCCTGGTTCCTGCCAGTCACCTTCAGCAAATTACAAATAAACAGGTAAAGAACGATTAATGCCAGAAACCCATTGAATGCTTCCAAAGAATGTGGAGCAGAGGAAGTCGTTTTACAACACGGCTGCAATCATGCTGGTCTGTTTCTGAATTTCTGAATTTCTTTTGAAACAATGTTTCTGAATTCTGAATTTCAGGCCCTAATGGCCTGTTTCTGAGAAAAGAGAGATTCCTGAACCTTATGCAAGTTCAAAACAAGCTGTTGTGAAAACGTCATATGGGACCCCAGTTCATAAAACTACATTAAGAAAAGAAGTTTTCAGCATTATATTTACTTAATTGGTCAAGTTTCCTTACTGAACTAGTAAATAGCAAGATACCCACTTTCTCTGGAAAAGATAAAAATGTTGAGTGAGTTGAGATCAAATGTATAAACTTAAGGTTGAGAACATTAAACATTTATTTTCTCTCTGCAGCCAATAGCTGGAGATATAAATCTCCAGGCGAGGATTTATCTCATCTTGAGGCAAGCCTCTAATGCAGGTCATCTGAACCCCCTCCATTAGATACATATTTTTGTCTACTGATATAAACACAAACTGTGTGATTAACTCATATTTAGATGCTTGCCTTCTCCAGTTATGAGGATGTGAATCTGAGTCAACATTATATTTTCCGATGTCCTGACATAGTCTAGAAAGCAAGTTGGAAATGGTTACTTATAATTGCAATTGATTTTCTAAATGGAATTATAAGAGTCTGTTCATACACATTTAAAAGAAATGTAATATTTCATTTTTAGATATATATTAATATTTATTATTAAAAAAAAAAAAAGATGGAAGAAAGAAAGGATGAAGAATTCCCAGGTTTTTCCACCTCTGTGTATCTCTGCATGTCTCTGACAGAATAGGGTAGATACTGGGTTTCAAAACCGAAAAACACTCTAAGTGTGGGGTATTTATATAGCTCTCAAAAATTACACAACCCACTTTGCAGGCTATCCAGTCTGATTTTTTTTTTATTGAGAGAATTTTACTGAAATGCAAATAGAAGTTTAAAAAGTTAAAAGCAAATTAATGTCGGACTTTTCAAGTTATTTGCAAGTATGCTGTTTGTCTCATTAGCACATCAATAATTTTATTCTTATACACCTTTGATTTTAAATATTAGCACAGAAGAATAATGAAATACCAAAATGTTATATTAGTGTAGTTATAGATCCAAATTACACTGTAACACAGTGAGAGAACCAAGAGAGTCTGTATAACTTTGGATATAATATTTCTTGAATTCTACATATGCATTTCATTTTTCTAAACATTAATTGAAAAGATAAATTTGTAACATTTTTAAAATTTTAATGGCAATGCACAATACAGGGAAGGCTCACAAAGAACTCTCTTGGCTTTTTTTAACTATGGTTGAAGTGCTAAACAATTTGGTTTACTCTTCTCTTAGACAATTCGGTATACATCCAGTAGATCAATAATATGTACATGAAAGAGATAATCCAGTATAGAAAAGCAAATCTTCATCTTATCTTTCCTTAATACTAAGGTAAATTAAGCTATTAAAACAATACCTAAATTCAGAATATTTTATTGTAGTAACACTTTGAATAGAAGGTGACCAAATGACCAATCTTGCAATTTTCATTTTTGTGGTTAGTGCATTTGGTCTGTGCAGATTATGACTGACAACAGATTCAATGTTGCTTTCAAAATGTTTTCCCAAGGTGCTAGTGATGAGTCACACAGAGCTGCTGCATGTCTACACTATCTCTCATCTCGTATAATCTGCCGCAGACTTTTGCAGAGAAGATTGAAAGAAAGACCCTTGTCTCCATAATGCTTCTTTGAAGTGAACAGCTACTGCTCATGTATTTCTGTAGCTGGGAGGAGTGATCTGAAGGAGTGCAGATCACCTCAGCATTCAGTCTTTCCCAGCAAGGGTGGCTTGTGCTTCTCTCTGTCAGACGAGATCAAAAGGGAACTGACGCACAATAGCTACAGCATTAGTAATTACAGTTTTGTACTTTGCTTTCAGACACTTCTTGAAATAAAGCAGGAACATCCCCCTTTGCCATATATTTGAGAAAATAAAACTGGTTAAAAAGATGTGTAGGAGTCATGGAGTTTTTTGCTGGGAAATGACCAAGCTCCTACTTTCCATGCTGCAGACGGGCATAACACTCGACAGAGGAGCAGTGTCTCCCCGGAATAGAAAGAATGATATAGAAAGGGATGCCTGGCTCTCCCATCCTTCTTCCAAATATAGAAAATTTTCATTAGACAGGAGACTTAGATTAACACTAAACCTGTCAGTCAGGCCATGAAGGGGCTGATGCCTGATGTCTTTGGAGCAGAAAGTTGAGCTGCCCTTTTGTATCAGATAAATCCTTGGAAATTATTTGCTGAGCTGAGCTGTCTATCAGCTGATCAACCAATTAAGCAATGAATCCCTGATCTTTTAAGTGAAGGGTGCAAGTGTGTCAGCTGTGGAGCAGCTTGGGTGGTCTGAGGACTGTAACAGCTCTCAGAGGTGGGCAGGGCAAGCAGAAGCACAGCAGCCAGGTAAATTAACAGAGTTTGGGAAGTGGTGGAGTGGTGGAAGTGGTGAAGATGTGACAAACAGAGAAATAACAGCTATTTATAACGTATCAAAGGGATGAGGACTTAGGTGATTTTCTTCTAATTTCACCACTCAGAATAGAGGTCTGCTCTCTAATGGCTGTCTAGTGAACATGGCTAGAGCTAACAACATGGATCTCATGTAGTTCATCATACAACTTAAAGGAAAAAAAAAAAANGGTGAAAAAATACCTCTGCTTTTCCACTCACTATTACCATTCCATGACAGTAGTGAAAGGTGCATCTTTTGCAGTCTGACTTAGAAATATATTGCTTTCCTCCAAGAAGTCTTACAGAAACAGATCTGTGTTAAACTCTGGTAAGAAGGGCAGCCATAACAAAGCCTTAGGTCTGCCAATACCTCCACATGCATTTCTTCTGCTTGAATTCTGAAAATGGAAATGTGCCATAAGTTCTCAGCAGCTTTTGTTGGGTTCAGAGACAGTTGGTGACCACTTACTCATGGCTACAGTTTTTGGTTTTTTCTTATCTTTCTCTACCATGTTGTCTGATGTGCTTTTCTCTCTACATTGAATACATATGAAAATCAGCAGATATTCAATATGATACCAATTTAGCAGTTAAGCAGATACCAACATAAGAACAAGTTTCATTGAAACATGTTAAAGTCCACATAAGCCTTGTTCTGGCATTGTTCCTGGTTCCTGCCAGTCACCTTCAGCAAATTACAAATAAACAGGTAAAGAACGATTAATGCCAGAAACCCATTGAATGCTTCCAAAGAATGTGGAGCAGAGGAAGTCGTTTTACAACACGGCTGCAATCATGCTGGTCTGTTTCTGAATTTCTGAATTTCTTTTGAAACAATGTTTCTGAATTCTGAATTTCAGGCCCTAATGGCCTGTTTCTGAGAAAAGAGAGATTCCTGAACCTTATGCAAGTTCAAAACAAGCTGTTGTGAAAACGTCATATGGGACCCCAGTTCATAAAACTACATTAAGAAAAGAAGTTTTCAGCATTATATTTACTTAATTGGTCAAGTTTCCTTACTGAACTAGTAAATAGCAAGATACCCACTTTCTCTGGAAAAGATAAAAATGTTGAGTGAGTTGAGATCAAATGTATAAACTTAAGGTTGAGAACATTAAACATTTATTTTCTCTCTGCAGCCAATAGCTGGAGATATAAATCTCCAGGCGAGGATTTATCTCATCTTGAGGCAAGCCTCTAATGCAGGTCATCTGAACCCCCTCCATTAGATACATATTTTTGTCTACTGATATAAACACAAACTGTGTGATTAACTCATATTTAGATGCTTGCCTTCTCCAGTTATGAGGATGTGAATCTGAGTCAACATTATATTTTCCGATGTCCTGACATAGTCTAGAAAGCAAGTTGGAAATGGTTACTTATAATTGCAATTGATTTTCTAAATGGAATTATAAGAGTCTGTTCATACACATTTAAAAGAAATGTAATATTTCATTTTTAGATATATATTAATATTTATTATTAAAAAAAAAAAAAGATGGAAGAAAGAAAGGATGAAGAATTCCCAGGTTTTTCCACCTCTGTGTATCTCTGCATGTCTCTGACAGAATAGGGTAGATACTGGGTTTCAAAACCGAAAAACACTCTAAGTGTGGGGTATTTATATAGCTCTCAAAAATTACACAACCCACTTTGCAGGCTATCCAGTCTGATTTTTTTTTTATTGAGAGAATTTTACTGAAATGCAAATAGAAGTTTAAAAAGTTAAAAGCAAATTAATGTCGGACTTTTCAAGTTATTTGCAAGTATGCTGTTTGTCTCATTAGCACATCAATAATTTTATTCTTATACACCTTTGATTTTAAATATTAGCACAGAAGAATAATGAAATACCAAAATGTTATATTAGTGTAGTTATAGATCCAAATTACACTGTAACACAGTGAGAGAACCAAGAGAGTCTGTATAACTTTGGATATAATATTTCTTGAATTCTACATATGCATTTCATTTTTCTAAACATTAATTGAAAAGATAAATTTGTAACATTTTTAAAATTTTAATGGCAATGCACAATACAGGGAAGGCTCACAAAGAACTCTCTTGGCTTTTTTTAACTATGGTTGAAGTGCTAAACAATTTGGTTTACTCTTCTCTTAGACAATTCGGTATACATCCAGTAGATCAATAATATGTACATGAAAGAGATAATCCAGTATAGAAAAGCAAATCTTCATCTTATCTTTCCTTAATACTAAGGTAAATTAAGCTATTAAAACAATACCTAAATTCAGAATATTTTATTGTAGTAACACTTTGAATAGAAGGTGACCAAATGACCAATCTTGCAATTTTCATTTTTGTGGTTAGTGCATTTGGTCTGTGCAGATTATGACTGACAACAGATTCAATGTTGCTTTCAAAATGTTTTCCCAAGGTGCTAGTGATGAGTCACACAGAGCTGCTGCATGTCTACACTATCTCTCATCTCGTATAATCTGCCGCAGACTTTTGCAGAGAAGATTGAAAGAAAGACCCTTGTCTCCATAATGCTTCTTTGAAGTGAACAGCTACTGCTCATGTATTTCTGTAGCTGGGAGGAGTGATCTGAAGGAGTGCAGATCACCTCAGCATTCAGTCTTTCCCAGCAAGGGTGGCTTGTGCTTCTCTCTGTCAGACGAGATCAAAAGGGAACTGACGCACAATAGCTACAGCATTAGTAATTACAGTTTTGTACTTTGCTTTCAGACACTTCTTGAAATAAAGCAGGAACATCCCCCTTTGCCATATATTTGAGAAAATAAAACTGGTTAAAAAGATGTGTAGGAGTCATGGAGTTTTTTGCTGGGAAATGACCAAGCTCCTACTTTCCATGCTGCAGACGGGCATAACACTCGACAGAGGAGCAGTGTCTCCCCGGAATAGAAAGAATGATATAGAAAGGGATGCCTGGCTCTCCCATCCTTCTTCCAAATATAGAAAATTTTCATTAGACAGGAGACTTAGATTAACACTAAACCTGTCAGTCAGGCCATGAAGGGGCTGATGCCTGATGTCTTTGGAGCAGAAAGTTGAGCTGCCCTTTTGTATCAGATAAATCCTTGGAAATTATTTGCTGAGCTGAGCTGTCTATCAGCTGATCAACCAATTAAGCAATGAATCCCTGATCTTTTAAGTGAAGGGTGCAAGTGTGTCAGCTGTGGAGCAGCTTGGGTGGTCTGAGGACTGTAACAGCTCTCAGAGGTGGGCAGGGCAAGCAGAAGCACAGCAGCCAGGTAAATTAACAGAGTTTGGGAAGTGGTGGAGTGGTGGAAGTGGTGAAGATGTGACAAACAGAGAAATAACAGCTATTTATAACGTATCAAAGGGATGAGGACTTAGGTGATTTTCTTCTAATTTCACCACTCAGAATAGAGGTCTGCTCTCTAATGGCTGTCTAGTGAACATGGCTAGAGCTAACAACATGGATCTCATGTAGTTCATCATACAACTTAAAGGAAAAAAAAAAAATGGTTTAGACTCCTCTACTTCTTATCTGGAACACACGACATCTTGTTCCCTTTCTGCCTAAATACCTCCTCCCAAGAATCAGGCTTTCCAGGCTCACAGAGTGAAGCTGGACTCCCCTGAAGATGCTGTGTCACCTGCCTTAGTGGCTATTAGGAGAAGTGTATTAATAACGCTTGGGTTGCAGCTCTTAAGAGTCTGAAAGAGTTATTAATGGCTGTCTCCACTCACACATTGCATACTGCAGTTCAGGCTTGCTGCACTTCATCACACACTTTGTTATCTTATTAGCCCTCTTTTTCATGCTGTGAATAGAGCACTGCAAGTATATTCATAGCTAGGAAAACTTTCCTTCCTTTCTTTTCACTTTCTAAGGCACATCTTATATTGGATCTGTGGTACTCTTGGTGCTGCTTAGATAAGGAGCAAAAAAACATGACTGCAAGGGAACTCCTTCCTTTAATTATTTTGCCAGGCACAGTTCCTGACTGAAAATACACAGAACTGCTCAGAGTATGAGAAACATTGGATTTCCTTCCTTTGAATCTCCAGGGACTTAATAACACTTGTCATTCTCTTCTTTCTCGCTTTTCACATAGAATTCTCCCCAACCAAGGGCTCCATCTATCTCCTTTATGAACTCTTCAGTGGAAGAGTCCCACACAGGGACACTGTAAGTGTGAGGTAAAACACTGACAAATAATTGTACAAGTGCTGGAGCCTTCTGGCTCATGTGCCCGCAGGTTGTTTCAGCACTGAGTGCAAGTTACCAGTGTGTATGAGAGGAGAGAGGGAGATTCATGGACAAGAAGGGGAAAAGACAACAAGCCAGGATCCAGAGTGCCCAAAACATCTCACTAGAAGCTTTCCATTTTTTTTCCTAACTGCTATTTCCCAGGCCCTAAAGAGTGAAATGTATACATATTTGAAGTGTATACATGTTATTATGAAATATTTAAGTATATACCTATGAAATATACATACACACATGCAGTTACATAACTATGGATATGTATAGCTACTGGTTCTCTTGAATTATTCTTATCACTTTCCTTTTTTCCCCTTTAGCTTTTCCCTCAAATGACGTGTAGGCAGAAGATCTAGGGAAGAGAATTATTTTAAATCAATGAAGAAGTAGAGTGGCACTTTATGTTTTCCTGTGTCTGTTATAATGAGTTATTCCCTATCTTCTAGGAGCTTTTAAGTAACTGAAAACATATAAGCAGTAGCTGGTATGTGGTTTTATTCACTTTGGAGCAGAAAAGTCTAGATTTGGGCTGATAAGGAGATGGATTTCCTTTCCCAGGAAAATTCAAAACTTGGCAAGGGTGGAAGTGTATTTGTTTGTTTTCTCTTTAATGTTTTGATGAACTCAAGACCTATCAATTTGACTCTTTTTTTTTTTTTTTTTTGGTTTATTTATCATATATGAAAATAATTAAAAGAAAACATTCTAATCCCCAAAGACCCTGATGTTTATGTTACTTAGAGTCAAATCTTAACTCCATAAATTAGAAAACAGAATGGACCTGGACCATCTATTTCAAGAAGGGGGGGGGGGGGGGGGG
>VXAC01001418.1:308749-321452 GCA_013399225.1 Rhipidura dahli
GGGGGGGAAGCCTTAAATTCTGCTCTACTTAAAGGGGAAAAGGGTGTTACTTCCAAGGTGTAACTTGGCAGAAAGTGCTACCACCTTCTCAAAAAATTTCTTAACAGTTTTTGTTTGATTATTTGTTTCTATCCAAGCTGTTATGTTTCCATAAAAAACTCTGTTTCTAATAAACTATCAGTTTTGAAATGAAAGATAAAGAAGAAGAAATTTCCAATTGGTGAGAGCCTATGAGAAAGCAAATCAAACAAAATTTGAATTAACATCTCAATATTTTGATGTTAGCTGAATTGTCTTAGCCTTCTGAGACATACTTACTAGTAAGTAAAAAACTATCACTAGCTAAAAGAAAAAGTAAACAAAAAAAATATTAAGAAAAACACAACTGGATTCTCACAGGGTATTTTTCCCCCTAAACTAAAAGTTCTTTCATTTGTGCCTTGAATTAATTTTGATAGGAAATTAGAACTCTTCCCAGAAAATGCATTTTATAATCATCAACATTGTAAAAAATCCCCCAAAGATTTACATTCAAGGTACAGCTTTATATAATCAATAACATAAACAAAACTTATGCTAGCGTTGGCATTTTATGTTTTAATTTCTAACCACATTTCCTTTTCTTGCTTAATCTTTTGAGCTTTTCCTTTGTTATTCATAAACATATATGAATGGAATGAAGGGTAATTTGATGAAGAAACAGCCTCTACAGGCATGAGCAGACCTTACAAAAACTTTCAGATTCGATTACTAGATATTAAGTTTCTACATTCCAGATCAATTTTTTGAAGTGTTAAGCACCTGCAATTCTCCACTGGCCTCATTTTTAGAATTTAAATCACTTTTATTGACATGGTTAAATATGGGTTTAGGAATAAGATTTTTAAGAAAGTACTACTGTTTTTCTCTTTTCTGCCCTCTTCATTTCCTCTTTGTCTTCCTTTCTTCTTTTCCTGAACACACACGCACACACACAAAAAATGCATTCATATTTATCCACAAGGTTTAAAAGCTTTAAAAGTAACAATTCCAGTGTGACCTAGCACTTTGTCCAACACTGCGAATTTCATCTTAGATAGGTAGACCTAGATATCACTAGAATGACATTCAATTTGGCAAAGGATAGACTAACTATTACACTAGATGGACAACAGAATAAAGTGAAATTAACACTGATATTAATTCCTAACATTGTTTTTTTCCTATCTGTCCTACCTAATGAATGGTGAAGTTTTTAACAATGTCAGGTTGTTCACTCTCTAAATGATGCAGAGGAAGTCACAGATAATCAGCAACAGAGAATTTCTCAACAAAAATAGTTCAGAGGTTGTGCTTTTTTGCCTGCTGTCTTCACAACAGCAACACCCCAGAATAAAAACCAGTGTGAAAGTCTATTTTCTTTTCAGTACTGGTTGTTTAAAGTCTATTACTGATGGATAGTAGATAAGAATGGTTATGAAGATAAGAAAGGCAAAAGAGTGAGGTTTGGCTTACAGATTAAAGCCACAAGAAAAAAATTGTGCCTTGGACATAATATGTAACCAAAGCTTGCTTACGTTCACCTTCCCTCCATGAAAAGAAGCCATTCAAGAAAGTTCAAGCATTTTCTACTGAACACTTACCTAATTTAATTCAGTAGAAAAACTCCAATTAACCTCAGGGCAACGTGATCTGACCTCTTGGTTGGCCACTATGCTGAGCTTGTTTGTTTATTAATCTGGCAGATTTAAGATATTTCTGGATCCATTATATTAAGATAATTGTAATACTCACTTATATTAGAGAAAGGCAATTATACCGTTTTTGATGGATGTCGCCATCCTTTCAGGCATTAGTAAGGAAGATTAAGCAGCTTCCTGTACAGCTATTTGCATGGCTACCTGAGCATGGTACTTCTATTGTGTGCATATCACACTTCTTAAGCTATTCATCACTTTTTTCTGAGTACAAAATCATTTAAAATGCTCTTATCAGTATCAAGAAATGAAGGGAAGCAGAAGTTTGATGTGTCTCTCATTGCACTGACAGGCGCCACATGGTGCTAAGACCCCTACTGTGTTGTCCAGGAGCTCAGCTTTTGGGTGTCCATAAACACAGTTTGATGGAAGGCCATACAAAAGAGTGGCATGGCCTTTGGCCTCTTTATGACGTGGTGGTTTTAGAAGGCTTTGTCTGAGATAAACCGTTGAACAACAGCCTCTTGAGTTAACTGGCACAAGTCTAATTTCCCTGACATCAATACAGATTTCAGACAAATCTTTTCCAGTTAGGTTAAATGAAATAAAATATTAAAAAGATGAGCTTGGGTTGTTTTTTTGGTGGTTTTTTTNATATATATATTATTATGATAGTAATCAAAATAAGGCATCTCAGATAGATTGTACCATTAATTAGACACTGCTAGAAATAGATTTGGATATTCTTTCTACAGACAGATATACTTAGGAAGACTGGCTTTAAAATAATAATTTCTAAGCATATAGTTTTCAAATGTATCTGAGAAAAAGGTGTTTCCTAAATACTGCCTCTATAATACTTTCTGAATTATAACTGCACTCTCCTTTTTTCTCTTTCCTATCCCTACTTAGAAAATAAATGCAACCATGCTGTGTCAGGCCAAGGATCATCTAACTCAGTATGCTTTTTCTAGAAATAGCTGTAAGCAAATACCTGAGGTGAAATAAGAACAAAACAAGCGTACATGATACTTCCAGAATTCTCTCAGTCTCCAAACATTTTCAGTTCAGTGGATTTGTTGAATTGCCTCTGGTTTCTACATAATTAGTAACTTTAAATGACATTATCTTCCTCAGATTTTTTTATCTCAAGTTTATATAAGCCTTTACTTTCAAGGACATCATCTGACAAAAAATTTCACAAGTCTTCTGTTTTTTCTTCCTTTTGAGTTCAGATACTGCTAACTTCATCAAAAGTTAATTCTTTTTTGAAAGAGTGAAAGAAATAACCTACTTTCTCCTTAACGCTCACCATTTTCTAGACTTAATTTTTATCTCCTCAAATTAGTTATTTGCTGGGCTTGATAACTACTAGTTTGTTTACTCACTTCTCATACAAAAGCTAGTCTATATGCTAGCTAGCTCTTCCTTCTCTTTTAAAATTTCCCTCCAACTCTTCTCTGTAAGTCTTCCTGTTTAACTCCTCTCCTCCTGCAATGACTCACGTTTCCATAATACCTCTTATTACACCTTCACCCCATATTTTTTCAGCTACCATTCTAAATATAGCATGTATTTTCCTGCTCTAGTTTTTGTTCACCTCTTTCTTTTCACAAGGACTCCCACTTTTCAGATTTTCTGCCACTGCCACACCCCTTCATCACATACTCATCTCACACTCCTACAAGCTGCCAGTACATTTCTTCCTACCTACTGCTTCTAGCCTTTCTCCACTGTCTGGGGAGGGAGGGGTAGGAAATCAAAAGCACTGTAAAACTCAGAAACTTCTTTTTTGGAGATGTAGGAACTGCAACTGCTGATATTTCTCTCTGTCACAAACTTGAAAAGAGTACAGTGAGGATAAAAGCATAGATGGTGGGATTAATTTCACCAGACACTGGGCTTCTATCCAGACATTTACTATGCAGAAGTATTTATTTGAACTTATTGTTTATAATCACAGCAGAGAAAATATAGATAGACTACTTAAAATCTATCTTGCCTGTACGATTTTCTCCACAGTGTATTAAAGGAAGGAGACCCTAATTTCCCCTAATTTTTCTATCACATCAGCAAAATTTTAAGATGTTACAATGGACAAAATTCAAACAACTTCTTCTCCTGCTCAGGTAGGTTTCTGCATGTAGGAAATAGCTTGTGGTTCAGTGTCTGTGTCTCCTGACTGTACATATGCTAAGAGGGGCTGGTCTATGACAAGTGATTTCCACCTTCTCACATGCTCACCTTGGTAGTTATCAGTTACTGTTCTTGGAAACAGAAGAACCAAAAAAAGAAAGCTAGGAGTTTTTCCAGTTGAGGAAGTAGGAGACATGCACAGAGACTATCACAATTACTTATCACAAGAGTAAAATTTGCTTTGTTTTCCAGTGATCACTTTTCTCTTTGCTTCCATGATCTCTCATCATTAATTAATCACTACTGAAATTCTCAGTTATTTATTTCCCAGATGGCACAAAAGGAAATATTAAGGAGTTTCCAAAGAATTATACTGAAATTATATTGTTGAATTCTTCTTTTTTTTGGTTTGGGTTTTTGGGTTTTTTTGCTTATTATACTATTAGCAGAGTGGTTTTGGACTTTGAGAGTTCAGAATCCTTTAAATAGTTAGTAAAAGCAGGTAGAATAAGACAGGCAATTCTCTATGTGGGCTGAAATTACATTTTCTCTCCTATAGCATTAACATAATTAGTAGGCAATTGTGATATTTCTTTCTACTAAAGCAAAAGAAGCAATGGTTCAAGTAGAACAGAGAAAGTGATTCTGCAGTTCAAATGCTGCTGCTGTGTATTTCTGTACTAAAAATTCATTATCCATTCTTGCTAAAATGTTATTGCTTCATTAGCAGAAAAATCTTGAAGTGTACAAGTAATGTTTGCTTTTGAAATATGCATGCTCAACACCAATGGCAATTAACTGGAACATACAATCTGTCCAGTTATATGATTATTGCTGAATATCTAGCTAATATTATGTACACTGTTACAAATAATTCATCAGACTTATTAATTTCAGGAATTTAGTTTCTTATTTTTGAGGAATTTAACTGTGTGGTAATGGTGTTGGAGCAGCTATGGGAATCTTACTGATGAAGGTTTCTGTATGCCCAAAGCAGGTTTTTTTTTTGTGTTTTCAAGCAGTTTGAGTTGATCTATTAAAAAATATTCTTTTCCCCCTTAAACCTTCTCTCTTTGACTGTCTGTAATATGCTGATTTCAGAAAAAGATTTTAGCTCACACTAGCTAAATTCACAGTAACATAATATCAAGGGGGTACGTGATCTACCTGAGAGAATGTATGTTGCTGAGTTATAAAGCTATAACTTTCCCTTCAGTTTTAGATGTTTAAAATTCTGTAGTAGTCATTTTCTAGAACTAGAGGGGGGTCATGACAGCTGTTATATTTACCATATTCTACCCCTCAGAAAAAAAACAAAAACAAAAACAACCCATCCCCCAAAAAAACCCCAAAACTCAAAAACCCCAAACCCCAGCTTCCTAAAAAGCAGTGTCTAGATTGTGGTAATGTCCACAGCTATGAATGGCTTCTACTCAGTAGCCACTGACAGCTCTACTGAGATGCTGGAAAGAAAGATGTATCTTTTTTTCCTGTGCTCACATCAAGATACAACTGAGATACTACTGTGTGTGGGAATGAAGGTGGAGAGAAAGAAAACAAAAATGTCAGTGAAGAGATAAGGTGGAAAACCCCTGCTGAGAAGCATGCCATGACAAACAAATGGAGGCAGACTGTGAAAAAAAAAAAAAGTAGCAGAAAAGCATACACCCTGCATTGTTTGGTGGAACTGCATTTCAGAAAGTCAGAAAGCTATAACTGCTTTCTCACCTAACAAAAGCTATTTCTGAAAGGCTAAGTGACTTATTTTCTCTGACCTCTCTTTTCTGTACAAAAGACTACCATAAGGCAATAGTTATTAAACTGAAGCTGTCAGGCAACAAAAAATTCAGGACACAACCAACTGAAATGAATGCATAAATCCTAGGTTATCACACCTCATTACTACTGTAACTTATGTATTCATCTCTTATTTCTTTCTCCTTGCATTTTTCTGTTGTACAATGTGGATTTTATCCTCCTCATCCAGGAACTGTATTTTTAAAAATCTAAATCACCTAGAATTTTTTGGCTATCTCCACGGTTGTTTCTAAGTGTGTGAGCCTGAACCTACCAATAATACACTGTCTACAATGTAAGAGTCTTAAGGACTTGTAGTACTCAAACTCCACCGATCCACACTGAATATTCATGACTTCAAGCAAATTGTCTTAGTACCTGTCATGGTTACTGGAGAGAAACAGAAGTCTCTAAAGTACTGATCATTTGACTTGCTTAGAGATGTATACAAGGATGAGATTATTTGTGCTGTAGAAGGACTTACTATACTGCATTTAATTAAAGGAAACCTAACAGATTAGCCTTGCATGCAGACAAAAATTATGTGGTTTAAACCCTACATTTTATGCTTTGTCATACAAGAAGAATACGAATACACTGCAGCCTCATTTGACAGAGAGCAGGCAACAGCATTAAGGGGCAGCCAGGAATATCCCTTTTGTTGGAGCTGCTTTGAAGGCAGTGCCACACCTCCCCACAACAGATAATAAGGTCTGCATAAGCACATGCTGGAGACAGTCACACACAGGAGACCCACTTGTCCCCCAGCCATCTAGAAACTATCTTAACCATCAGACCAGCCTAAACTCTTTGGATGGCATATAAACTTAAAACAAAATTGATGAAACCTTTTTCCATTTAAGTCAATTAGTATATTTCTCTTAAATTCACTCATGACAGATTTGCATTCCATTCTCTTTTTTTTCTTGCACTTCTTTCATACCTTTCACTGATTGACATCTCACTACATTCATTATACTGATGTTCAGAAGTTGGCAACAATAAGAATAAACTCTCACTTATCACAATGAGAAATATATGTCAGTAGAGTATAGCAGCTAATTGCTGTTTGAAAGCTCAGACATCTGTTTTCTTACAATTGTTTTACAATACCATATGGGAACAAAAACCACAGGATGCAAATTACTTATCCAAAATGGCAGGTAAAGTTGCAGAATAGGGAGGTATGTAAAATACTTGTAGTTTAAATGGAGGTGAGTCACTGTCATGAAATCAGATGGAAAAAAAAAAAAAAACCTCTTAGGATTGAATCCTGTTGTTGGCTGTGCATTCATGACCCCATGAACCCAGACAGGTTGCACTGTGGAAGCAGCATCTGAGGACTTGCAGTGCTCTAATAGACTAGTTTTGCATACAAAAAAACCAAAACCAAAACCAAACCAAAACAAAACAAAAAACCAAACTATTCGCAACATTCCATAGCTATGAAACATTTTTAAGTCAGGGGAGATTGTAAAGATAAGTTCTCACAGATGTGCAAATACCAGCAATAAATTGCTGAAAAATCTATTGTTAGATTGAACATGGATTAAGAATAGCTTCCATTCTCTCAACAGCGTCGGAATCATTTGATGCTGGATAGATTTGAACAGCTTTCAATTTAAATGAAGCCTTTACAAGGTATGTCAAAGCTTCTTACTGCCTTTAGTAATTTTCCCAAATAAATAACTGTAAATGTTATCTACCAGAACCTATTATAAGCTTTATTTGTGTCACTGAACCACAGAGGAAAATATAGGCAGCAGAAATCCAGAATGGAGGATCTCTTAAACATATCTAGTGGGACCATTTATTCAAAAAAAAGGAGGAATATATATACTTCTAAATATACATTTAAGTAAGACAGTTAGTTTGACAATTTCTGCTTTTTATTAAATGAACCAATCCTAGAAGTGTAGTTCTGATTTTAAGTATCCTTTTAGCTTGATCCTGTGCGATAGACATATGTTAAAGCATATGTAAGTGCATACGTGTCTTTAAAACTTGTCTATGCAAAATTTACAAGCACTGTTTTCAGGCATATATAATGATTATCTAAATTTTTCAACTCTTACTGCGCATCCAAGGCAGACCCTGTAAGAATTCTCATTGTTGGGCCTCAAATCACAAAATCTGTTTAGAATAATAATTTCATAAGTCAATATATACTCACCCCTTTTGAAAAGTTAGTCTATGGGCTAAGGAGGAATACTCATGGGGGAAGGGGAACCTAAGTTTATAAAAGTGGTTTGCTTTGGAAGCTAGAGACTCTTTTTTTTTATACACCTGGAGTGACAACAAGTCACTGCATACTCATGACTTTGTAAGATGGCAAGAGCTTGCACTTGATAGGCAGCAGCAGCAATTATTATTCTCACTCTGAAGAACCATAATATAATCTTCCATTAAAAATAATAAGAAAAAAATAGCAGCTGAACAGACTTACCTCATTGTGTCTCAGTTGTAAAAGTGAGGATAAAGATTAATGAAATTAAATTTAATTTTGATTGATGTAAATGGCAACAAAATTTTATGTACTAGTGATGACCAAATCTTGTCTATTTTTAGATTCCCTAAATTGTTTGAAGGTTTATTACATATCAAATGAAGTTGGTTTATGTTGGGCTAAGTGACCCTTAAATGAACCTCCACAGGTTCAGATCTCACCCTGTACATCCAGATGATCCTGCCATATCTGCTAGAACCACAGAAGGGAAAAAATACGTCTGAAAGCATTAGCTGCAAGCAGCCCAGCAGTCAGCCTAATGGAACTGAAGGGCTGGAAGGAGTTTGTTAGGAGCAATATGCCAGTAACTAATTAACAGAAGCACATAGTAAATTCCAGCTTTTGTTTAAGAAAAAAGAAGAAAAGGGGGGGGAAATGAAGAAAGGAAAAAGAAAAAGCATTACTTTTTCATTAAATAAAAGCAAATACTGAAAATGTCCTGAACTTAGACTACTTCTCTAACAAAAATTGTAGCCCTACAGCAGTCACTCCTTATACCTCTGCTTATTGAGAGGCCCATTTCTCTGAAAGGGAAGGAGAAAGAAGGCAATCATTTCTTGCACAGATGGAAAGAAGCATTGGACACAGAATGATATTACTTTTCTTGTTTATCTCATATCTAATCTGAGACAGCTCTTTCAGCTTCTTCAGTGGAAGAAGACAAATCAGCCTCCGAAAGGATCTATATCTTCCCATTTACTGTATGAGGTACCTCTTCAGTTAGCTCAGATTTGACACATAAACATTCCAGAAGATTTGGTTGATCTGCAGGTTGACCCGTTGGTCTTTGCTTTCCACAGTCAGCTGGGTATCTGGGCTGTTAACATGAAAATTGGCATCACATGCCAGAGCCTCAGGGAAAAGGGAGTGGTAATGGGAGCAGCTCACAGTGAGAAAGAAATATGGGAACTGGCAGAGAGAACTAGAATTATTTTAAAAAAAGGCACAGCCAGAGTGAAGCAAAAAGAAAGTTTTAGAAAAGCAGATTGTTTAGTATGTTAGAAATAGATATGGCTGCAATGAGGAGGCAAAGCTGTGCACAAAGCCTTCCCTCAGCACATCAAGTGTGTGCGGAGAAATGGTAATATGCAAAAGGTACATTCCTCAGCTTTCTAGTAAAAAAACCTCCATATGGTAATTTTTCATTATTTTGACTACTTCCTGGGTCCCTGGGTTGTATTTTAACTGGAAGTTCCACCAGAATTGGAGGGATCTTCTTCTCTGTAAATCCTCTGTAACCACTGACTAAAGACATCAGAAATTGCCTTGCAACATCATAGGGATATTGTCATCTCACAAGGAAAGGAATTCCTGTTCAATAATGAAAATGGATACTATTTCCTTGTGGATTTTCAACAACCCATTTCAGATACTCCATGCTTTAATTTGTAAAGTGACTTTCATGCAAGAAACTCAGTGGATAAGAAATATTTTATGTGAATGTTCCAAATAAGGAAGATGGGACAAACACGGGATCAATGACTTTTCTCAACTCATTAGTGACAGAGAAGCAAGCCTTTAGGCTTTATCCTCCTCTGTCAGAAATAATCCAGCTTTCACTTTAGAGAGAGAATCCTCTCTCCTCCAAGAGGATTTCTAGAAAAGCCAGAATCAGCTATACCAATCATGATAGGATATGATACGCATACAACAGTAGACAGTGAGCTGTAGTTCAGCCATAGCATAACAGCAACCAGAACCACATAAAATTTTAATCAAATCCAGGGCAGAATTAAATTGTGCCCTATCCTTTTCCAGTTTCCCTTGCAATTGCATTTTTTACACTACAGAAATACAAAGACTATTAAATTCTCCAGAGAACCTTTCAAGCTTGAGGCAAAAAAATCACAGTTCACAATGCCCTCCCTTTCTTGATGTTCTGGTAGAATATCTTGACCAGGGATATTCCTGAGTCACTATGTGAAACTGAAATACCGGCACATGATACTTCAGATTTTCTGATGCTGCATTTATTGACATCAGAGAAGGATCATTAACAAAAGGTGAGTTCTGGGAAAACTGAAACTGTTTCTAAACCAAACATTTTAAGAAGAAAAGATCATGGACACAATCCATGCCAGTGCTAATGACTATAGTGGTAGTGCTGACAGAAATGATTTAGGTAGATGGAGAAAAAGTATCTCTGGAAGGTGAAAATGACCTTGGCAGGTGGAGATTTGGTAAGAGCAGGTACCTTGGATATAATTCTTCTTCGTGATGACTGTGTCCAGTTGATCTGTGACAAATGGATCATTATCAGCAATGCTGGCACCTCCAAATAAACAGCAGAAGCTCTCTGTTGAATCAAGGCACTGAGCATATGCCAAATGAGCTGCATGGCCATTTAGGAGTGCCATTTTTCCCCCATTGTTTCCTGCCATGTATTTTATACCTGTAATAACATTAAGACCCTCTTCATCTACAGACTGCTATCATGAGATTTTGAAAAGAAGAAGAGGACAGCAGATTATTAAAATGTAATACAACAAGAAGTCAAGAAGTTTATGTGACACCAGTCCACAGTGTGAGGTTTGCCACTTATGTTATTAGCACCAGGACTTACTCATCACCACTACAGAGTATGTTCATTTACACCAATTACAGAGTGGCTAACAAAAAATTTAATTCACCCCTAATTCCTCCAGAGGAACTATAGATTGCATTTTTAACTATTTTTAGGCCTAAAACATGGAGGGAATGTGCATGAAAATGAGCCCAGTTTTATGGAGCATTAAAGCATTACCTAGGAGGCAAGACCAGGGCTTCTGGGGCTTTCTCTACTTACTGTTCACATATTTTATACCTCTTAAGTTAAAACACATTGTCAATAACAGAATTTAGAAATGGTCCTGTATTGTACCTAAGTCCTATCTACAACGCTAAATTTCATTGCTACTTTTAATCTGCCTCTTTTAATATACAATCACTACAGTGGGTACAAGGCTAGGTTAGATGGGGCCCTGGGCAACCTGATATAGTGGGTGATATCTCTGTCCATGGCAGGGGGATTGGAACTAGATGATTTTAATGTCCTTTCCAACTCAAACCTCTCTATGATTCTCTGATAATAATTCTTAACTTGTTGGAATAATGCACAAAGCATCTGATTTTTGTCCGACTGATCTGGTATTTGATACCTCCTTGGCAGCTGCTACAGCTCAGGGGGAAAAAAAGTTTGCCTTTTCTCATTTAGTCAGGCTTTTAAGACCTTCTAAGATATGGATCCGACTTCAACTCAAGTTCTCTTCTCACCTGGGTTTGAGAACCATGTCAAACTCTCCCCATCCTTTCTGCCATGAAAGAAAATACGACTACCTATACATTGCATTCTTTCATAACAGCAAAACAGGCATTAACAATGTGAACTGATTTAGTGGTGGTTTTGTGGTTGGACACTTGTACTAACAATATATTACAGTATTTTAAAATATCAATTATAAAGGGGTGACTTTTCAGGAGTCTCATTCTTAATATGTTGATTTAAATATTGCTAAATTAGGGTCAAAACTGCTTTGAGAGTCTTTTTCAGTATCATATATGCTCACTTCATAAATATAACATAATACAAAAAGCCTTTACAGAGAAAAAAATGTGAATGACATAAAAAGGAGTAATTTAATATCATGTTAACTCATTCTATATGATACCAGTTAATACTGCATCATGACAAAGACACGGTGTAAAGTATTCCCATATGATTTTATAACCATTAATACAAGAATTCCATATTTTATAATATCAACAAACCAGATGAACCTCATCCACTCAAAGTATGGAACAGTGAAAAGAACAAATATCTTGTGAGGAGTGAAAATAAGAACAATGTGTCTGAGTTTAAACAGTGGAAACAGGTTGTGGACGTTGTGCATGAAGTAATTATTTCTGCAGTGGGGTTCTGCTGTTCCTGCATTTAGTTTATAAGCATGTCAGGGCACACAATCCAGGCATTTCAGAAAAAATGTCTGATTTATTTGGCATGTAGAGAAAGTTGGATTTGAACACAAAGAATCCTTTTAAAAAAGCCTTTTGAAAATGTAAGTTTTATTAGGAGAATAAAAGAAAGAAATATATTTCATTTAAAATATACAGTATTTCTAGTCTGAAAGTATTCTGTCTGCAAGCCTCAGATGGCTTTCTCAAAACAGTGTGATATCTGAAACATAATCAAGGGAATACCAAACCTTTTGACGACAAATAACTGTGCCAAATACCCCAAATATTCTCCATATGTCAGTGATTTCTTTCCTCCACATGAATATCTATCTAAAATTGGCATTCGAACAGAAAGACAAAAAAGCACGTTGGGATGGAAATGAAAATAAATAAGCCCATATTAAATGAGAACACAAGTAGAGGAATCACCAAATGCAAACATCCTTGTACCAAAAGCAGTATCAAGACCCAGATAAAAGCACCAACAATACTGCAGGCAGTATTCAGAGTGCCAGGAGCTCACATTATGTTCCAGGGCCTGGTCTTTTTTAAAACCTCAGGCAAGGTTTTACTAAAGTTCAAAGAAAAATTAGACAAGGACTGTGTATTTGGATGCTGAATGCAAGCCACAAAAAAAAAAAAAAAAAAAAAAAAA
>VXAC01001418.1:321521-331720 GCA_013399225.1 Rhipidura dahli
AAATATTTATCTTTAATCAGCTAAAATGTGAGGTTAATGGCATTCATTGATGACATCTAAAATTTTGGGATCTCTCAGCATTATTCTGCCATTCTCTCTAATGCACCTTACTCTGTGTCTTGCCCTGAGTTTCAGATCAAATATTTCAAGTTTTATCAAAGCAAGTTGACTCAAGTACCTAAAGCAGGACACTGGTTAACTGTTAATAGTTTCCCACTCTCATTCCTTCTGCACTACATCTTGTGAGTTGTCTAAAGAGATATGCTGCAAAGCACCACACTTTTATTTTAGAGTTTCACAGTTCTCTCCAGCCCTGTTTCTACCCTTTTGAGTCAGCCTGTAGCTCCTGTCACAGGCTGATCAGGATCCAGATAGTAGGTGCTACTCTTCCTAAATGTCCTGTAAGCTGTCAGTCTAAATGAGAAATTGCCAGAACAAATCCAACACAAATCTATTGGAAATAGCCTTGAAAAATGCATCTACTTTCTGAGGCTAATTTATTTAAAAGCAAGACCTGAGAAGGCTTTTGCCTCATATTTAGAACCCCTAACAAAAACATCTAATATTTAATACTCTGTCTATCATATGCTCATTTTACATCACACAGCATTTGAATGAAAGAGGGGAGCAATTCACAGAGCAGTCACCAGAGTGTGTTGTGTTGCAGACTGACAAAACTTTTTTTTAATTGTTCTCCTTTCACTGAAATAGCATGCTGTTGGTCCTGAACAGAACACATTCAACAAGAAATGTTGAGAGTTTTTTCTCCTGATGGCTGTCCAGGCATGTATTTAACCTATACTGGTGATGAGGGCACTCAGCTAGGGTTGGGAGGACAGCTACAGATTTCTGGATGTCCAGTCTTCATATACATAACAGACTCTTTGATTGTGTGAGGCATAAGTGGATCTCCTTGAAGCTCTGAGCTACAAGTCATTGAAGGTTACTAAATATTTAAGAATCATTTCAGGATCAGTAAGTCCCTGAGTCAGAAATGGTTGGATGCTTAGATGAAATACACAGAAAATATCCCTGATTTATTCTTGCACTTTGCCCTAAGTTCACTTTTGGTCAGCATCAGATGCAAAATATAATGTCAGTTGAATGATTTGTTTGGTCTTTCTTGTGGTATGATACACCACAGGCAAAATTTATAATACAGTTCTCCCACAAATTAATTCATAGGTGGGAGAATGATTTTGGTCATTCTGGTGCCCTCCCGATGGAGTTATATTGCTGTAAAGCTGTCAGAAAAGTTGTGTCGCGTTTGCCTCATTACCTCTTGTGGCCATTTGGTCAGAGAATGGAGATGTGCCCACCTGTGGCAGGGGACTGCTCCTGGGCAGCTGGCAAAGCGCAGTCACCCCTGTGCTGGCTGAAATACACAGCTGGTGGAAGCACCACCACCCAACATGCCTTAACAGGAGAGCTCCAATTTCTTCTTGAAAAACATGACTGGAGTTGTGTACCATGGAAGGAAGGATGGTAGAGCTGAAATGCCTGAGCCCTGCAGGGCATAAGTTTCAGATGTGTTTGCCCTACATTAATGCCAGGTGTGGCTGAAACTGCACATAACTCCACCAAGACTGCTAAGACACCCTTATGAATGCTGGAGGTGTTGGCATCAAGCAATGTTTTGCTCTGAACTCTACCTGAGTGCTTAACAGACACAGGTGGGTATTTTGACACCCTAAATTTAGGTGCTAGTGTTCTTTGTGATAATACACCTCTTTGCAAAACTGGGACCTGAAAGTCAATATTTCATTAACACTTAACATTAACACTCTGTGTTCATCAGACACACTCCCAAATTAAGAGATTTAAAAGGCAGCAATCCAGAATAAACAGGCAGTCTCACAGTGAAGGCTTGCAAGAACAGTACCTTTCTAGAGCGCACAGAATTAGTGGTGATCCAGTACTGAATTCACTTTGGTTTGATACCCACAGCCTTAATGAGGACCTCCGCTATATGAATCTGGATTTCTCCACACTCTGTTCTCTTCTTCCTTGGGATGATATCAATTGCATTTGGTGACTTGCATGGCAGGGACATGCTTTTAGAAAAACATGATATCATAAAGAAGGAAAACAATTCCATTCTGAAACTCAAAGAACAGGACACGTATGCATGTATTTCAGGGATATTTAGAGGGAAACCTGAGTTTTATCCCAGTTCAAATTAAAATAGGATTAATGTTTGCAGAAACATTACCCTCCAGATCACTGTCTGGAGTTGATGAGTGCATTGATCAGAACTGACAGGTTCCAGATTTTTTTTTTCTTTTTTTTTTACTATAATTATTTACTGGCTGTATCAGTCTTTCAGAAAAAGAAAAAACTCGGTTCACTCATTTTCACCATTTCAAACACTTCAAATTCAATGATATCTCTCTCTCTAACTGCCTGGTTATATTCCCCAAGAGAATATTAATTTCCCTATTCTTTTCTCTGAGGTCTTATTACTACAATTTCAAACCGAGCAAAATTCATGGGATTAACATAAGAAACTGTATCTGGAAGTCAGTAGATTGTTAGGTTTGCTTCCTCACTCCACTGTCAGGGAACAAAGATGAGAAAAGATCTCTTGGTCAGAGTCCTAGACCAGCCTAGACATTTTCAATACTAAATTAAAACAAACAAACAAACAAACAAACAAACACAAACAAGCAAACAACCCCCCCAAAAAAACCACAAAACATAAAAGCAAACAAAAAACAAATCAAGAAGTCTCCAAAACAGGGACTGGCATTTCTATACAAGGGGACACTATAAAGCAACCATGAAGACTGTTCAGTGTTCAGATGGATGCACTATTTTTCTACTTGACAGAAGCTCATTTATTAGGGTTTTTTTGTATTACCATTTCAGCTTAAAGCATATACATGGTCCCCAAGCCCTTCCTTTTAGAAGACTAGTCCTTTATTCCTTCAACACTAGTTCTGTTATGTCCTATATTGCAGTTAACTAAACGTCCTTGGAACTTATTTTTTGTGGCACACTGGTACGGTCCATGTCCATATTATTCAATTCCATTTGCTTTTCATCTTATCTTTGAACCTTACTACAGATATTCTGAAAATATTCAGGAATTGTGTGGGAGTGTGGTGTGGGAGTGTGGTGTGGGAGTGTGCCCACTGAAGGGGATCTGAAGCTTTTGGAATCCCCTCTAACAACATAACAATGCAGGTGCTTGACTGTTGATGCCCAGGGAACATTCCTCACAATTGTTTAAACAATTAATGTGTTTCCTATAACCAGAAATATGTTGCAATTGAGAAAACATCTTTCAAATATTGGCAGCAGCAATCCAAGATATATCACTTTGCACATTAAGAAGCTTTAAATGTGCTGAAGTACAACACAAAACATATTAGTGTAATTTGAGAGCCTCCATGCATAACAGAGACTTTTCAAGATGTCACCTTTCTTTGAATGTGAATGTATGACAGTGGGGTTCCCCACTTTACACCCACAAATACATGTGACTTTTCCTCTATACCTACCTTGGAACATTTTGGTAAGCTCCTTATCCAAATGCTAGTAAATTTCTGCACCTGTTTAGAGGTTCACCCAGTTTTGATTTAACTTACAGTTCCCACAGAAATAGAGGCTTGATTTCCTCAGAAGCACTACATTTCTATTTTGCAAAGTCCTTCATTCCCCATTCTTCTCTTCTGAGCCTCGAGCCTTGAAACTCATGCCTAATTGTCCTACCTAAGTACAAGTGAATTTCCCACTCCTCACTTACACTACAACTGAGCTTCATGATACCAATTGTTGCATACATTTGGATTTTTGATTAAACTTTCCCAGAGTAAATAAAATTCTCACCAGTCAGGTCAAGCTAGTTGATGACTACATATCTCAAGCTACTGACCTGACCCAATGTTAACCTTCAGAAAAAAGCCCACTTTTCCTCTCAGTCTCAGAAACCTCACTAAGGTGTAGACTGTTTATTTATTAAGATATAATTAAATGTATGAGTTAATTTCATGCAATTTGTATTCCTCTTCACAGTCTTCTGGTATATTACAAAGAAAGTAGCAGTAAAACAGTTTTGACACTAGTAAGAAATAATTATTTAATGTGTCTTCTACACAAATAAACAAATATTAGAAACTGCTTGTTAAAGTGACACTTGGCCCTTTAGCTGTGGTGATTACTAAAGAAAAAAAAATGCAATCCAATTCAGGATATGGTGCCAAGGTTTTTGTAAAACTTTAACTTTTGTTGCTTGTTTTATAACATGTTTTTTAATTGCTTGGAACAAACCTATAGGCCAAGTAGGCTTTAGAGATACACATAGTTAATAAGTGATAGAAGAGTACATTTCTGTGCATAATTTATACTGTATTTAGGTTGACTATTAAAAAGGAGAATTCTCTGTGTAAAGTGAGAAAAGGATTTTTCCAACTGAGTCTGAAGGAACAAAATTATACATATGGTAATATCCATATTTTTCCCATAGACAACATTAGATCCACTAGCCAAACCAATTTCTTTTTTAAAGGGAAAGACACAAATATGTTCTACAATTTGCATTTAAGCTATTTTTTTAATTACTGATGATGTGTAAACTTTGAATAATATATATAAATTGGATACTTATGAACATCATGATCATGGGCAAAACAATACTTACGACTAATCAGTAGTCTCTTTCCAGCATTTCACCAGTCCACTGGGGACTGAGAGATTTCTTTCCAAGACAACCATTACAGAAGCATTCTGTTTTTTCAACTTGAAGTAAAATATATTGTTTTGTTTTCATAAGATGAGTTAACACACTCCCAAAATGAAAATAAAGCACTTGACATAACAAGCTTCTATCTTTCCTCTTTGGAAATAAAATCTTCCATTTTGTAGTGATTAGAATAACAAGCAGTTGGCTGATGGTACAAACATACCATTTTCCATCATTCATATCAGAGTTCTCATTTAGAGTGAGTTTTAATGTCATTTAAATATTAAAGTTATACTGAAACTATGGTCAGAGGGTCCATTAGGTGAATTGCTCTAACCTTCTCCATATTGCAAAACATTAAACAAAACCAAAGCATTCTCTATTGATTCCTGAAAATGAAAACCTTACAGCCCTGAGAAAACAAAGCTTTTATCTTACTCTGCATTTAATTCCACTGACTATTTTTGTGCTATTTGCTGTTACGTTCCATGGTTCCATGCTGAAAAACATCAGAAATCTCCCACTAGAGGGTAATAATATAGAAAATTCTTTTTTCAATTATTGATTTAGTATTTCAATCATAGGATTGCCCTTTAAACAACTTTTATGTGCTTTTGAAGCAGACATGACCCAACATTTTCGAAAACACAAAGGCAAACTACCACTGCATGGCCCTCATGAGAACACCCTTTCTATAGTGTACAGATACCTCTCTAGGGTCAAATATGTTCCATATTTCTAGTTCCCCAAGCCACCAGGTTATAGGCTATTCTGGACACAGACGTTCCTCTAAATTGTTGTGCTGGAACACACTCATGTTTCATGGATCTGCTGAGAAGGACCGCGAAAGAGTGAGCATATCCATCCAGATAAGGATAGCTAGGAAATGTGTTTTGAATCTACAAACCACAGGGAGGACTTCCCACTTCATACATAACTGCTTTGATCAGCAGCAAATCTTTCGTTTTAAAGGCGACTCATTACACATCCAATTTCTCAAGCAAGTTTGCAAATGCCTACCTTCAGGATAGGATTTCAGTCTGTACAGTCAGACTAAACAGAACTATAAAAATGAACTGGAAGTGGCCCTGTATGCTCAACAAAGGGATTTAGTCTTTTGTATATAAGGTTTAACTCTTCTTGGAGCCTACCTTTGAAGGCAAATAAAATATGGGAACTAGTTGCAAAGTATAACTGAAACTGAAACTGAAACTTCAGATTAAAAAAACCCACTCCACTGTCCCACAAACAGTCCTTACATGGACATCCCCGAACATTTTACTTATAATAACTGTAATTTGTTGATTGTTTTTTCTTACAGAGCTTATGAAGAGATTAAATAATGTTATAGTGGAGCACAGTTCCTACATTACCAGATCAGAAGAATTCTTAGGTCAGGTTGTAAATCATGTACCAAGTCATAGTTGGCCAATATATAATCAGTGCCTTTAAGAATTTTTCATCATCTGATCTACTTTCACCATTTCTCTTTCTCCATCCTTACATCCTGCACAGAGAACATAGTATCTACATGAGACATCTACATAATAAATCTACATGATAAACGTACTTGATATATGTATATATCTACATAATACATCTACTTGAGCATGTGTGACAACAGTTTTAAACTGACAGGTTTAAACAGGTGAGGAAACTGAGGAATGCCCTCACAAGCATAAGAATTGTCCTTTGACAGACAGTCAAAAGGAAAATTATGTTTGAGAAAAACATATTTGGACACACTCCCCACAAGCATTCATATTTTAATTGTGCTACTAATAGCAAAATATGAATTTCTTGTTGTAAGTTGTTGTACGGTGTTGCTGCACATGTCGGTGATGAGACTCACCTGAGTAAAATTCATAGAATCACAGAATCATAGGATACCCTCAGCTGGAAGGGACCCACAAGCACCATCTAAGCCCAAGTCCTGCCCCTGCACAGGACCATCCCTAAGAGTCCCCCCATGTGCCCAAGAGCACTGTCCAAACACTTCTTGAACTCTCAGGCTTGGTGCTGTGACCACTTCCCTGGGGAACTTGATCCAGTGCCCAAACACCCTCTGGGTGGAAGAACATTTTTCTAATATTCAACATAAGCCTCACCTAACACAGTTTTGTGTCATTCCTTCAGGTCCTGTCACGGATCACCAGAGAGAAGATATCAGTGCCTGCCCCTGCACTTCCCCTTGTGAGGAAATTTTATAGACTACTCTGAGATCTTTTCTCAATCTCCTGCTACTTGCTTAAGTAATATTACTCACTTATTTTTGCAGCTCCAGGCACTAAGTTCAAGAGTTTTGCAAGCTGTTCCTGCACAATTCATGAGTAGGAACAATGATAATATGTGTGTTGAATAAATTGTTTGCTGTAACTTATTTATCCAGTCCTTATTTTAAGCCTAGCTACAGTATATTGTCAGCACTCTGGTAATAAATAGCTTCCACAAATAAAAGGCTTTTGTTGGAGTTTCACCTGCTCTTGTTGCATATGCACACCTGGTAAGCCTCTTAGACAAATACCCTAAATATGAAAAAAATAGAATATGAAGTTCAGGTCAGCTGAAAGAAAAAAACTGTAAAAGTCACTTCTTAAGAAAAATACGTCTCAAAATATGAAATAATCTGTCACGCAAAGCCAAATGAACATTCAGATAAACTTAACAGGAATCTCTTCCTTCTAGAATTGGAACTAATATACATAGCTTTGACATGAAAACTAGCGTGCTTTCTCTCCCTTATTTTTGGGGCTAGAATTGCAGGTCTGAATTTTGTTTTCTGAATTTGTTCTCATAATCAAAACATATGCAATTAAATGTTTTCATCTTGCCGATGCAGGAAGTTTCACTCTGGGCTGTGTTCCTGAATTTCATTCTCTTCATTTTCTTATTTTAAAACAAAACATTTTGACTTCCCGTGCTACCTGCAGAGTTTTTAGTGCATATTTAACTGTTTTGAAACCTCTTTCCCACATACAGAACAAGCTCTATCCATGGTCCTCAATGTTAGCTGCGTGGTGAGAACAGGTTCTGCTGCTTTACCTTTTCTGCAGGTAAGGGGAATACCCAGAAAGGGGAAAATTTGGTTAACAAGTTCTTACCACTCTCCCCACTAAAATAAACACTAGCTAAAGCTTCCTAATACAAAGGTGAATGTGTATGTTTATCAAAGTATATGGTCTGCTTATAAAAATAGATTTTAACACCCTTTATAACGGCTAAATTTTATGTCTTGCTGCAGCCTCTTTGTTTGTTATTGATGATGGAAGTCGCATATATAATGGGTGTTTAAATGATGTTTAATTTTGTTTCATTTTCTAAGATATAATAAGAATTTATCCACATTGTGAAGTAGTTTATAAAATTTAATCTTATCATAAGTATGATTTTAAAGGTAGCACTTCATGAAATACTAAGTAAGGGATTTATGTATATCAGATACACTTTAAGGACTCCATGCTTTTGTTCTTTTCTATTCCTTTATAGCTGCAGAATACAGGTAACTACAGAAAGAGAATTTGTAATGTCAAACAATAATCAGAATTCAATTTGCACGATTAGACATAAATTCTTTGAAAAATATATTTGGAAATATATGGTAATATATTGGAAACTCAGTTTTTAGCTGAAAATAATTTCTCAAAAAAAATAGTGCAGGCAAAATGTTAAAACAAAACAACTTTTCTGGAGATTTAAGTGGAAATTCTGGCCAAATTTGAGAGAATCAAGGAAGGAAGAGATTTTACTCAGCCATTTCTCATATGAGGATTTGCTGAAGAGTTTAGATGAAAATCATGTTGAAACCTTGAGAATGTCAGTAAGACTGGCAGGTTTTTCATTCATATTTAGTTAGTGACTGTAGTTATCAGGTCAATAAAATTATAAGACCCAGGCTATTTTTGCTGGGAATCTTTCAGATAAAATTTTTATTCCGTTGAGGTTCAATAATAATATTTGACAATGACCCTTAGCAGTTTAAGTGGTGCACTGGAAAATAATTTTTCCAATATTAAATTAAACTTGCCAAATGTAGAGTTTTACCTCTTTATCCAAATCACACACACTATCATATGTATTTTGTGTCAAGAAATTAAAAAGCAATAAGGACAAAGACATGTGATTTGCCTGTTTTCTTTGGGAGGATTATCAAGAACACAAGCACTGCAATTCTCAATCAGGCAGGAATCTGATTTTACATTAACTGGAGATGTGCCAGCATAAGACCTTTAGGATGTGGTCAAAAGAGTTTTTTTCTTTTCCAGAGCCATATGCAATGCATTAGATTGACCCGGCTTCAGTCTTACCAACAGTTACTTCTGTGAATATCTTCATGCACTTGATTTCATTAGGCCCCTTCACAGGTGTTAATTCAGTCACACTTAACAGAATTTGCAGGGTCAGTGGTCATACCAATCTGAAAAATACATGACTATGTCAAGAGAAATTTAAAGATACATTTAAAAGTATAATTATATTTAAAAATACACCAAAATATGTTTTGTGTCTTATTTCCTTTGTTATTACTTTAAAAAGAATTAATTTTCATCTCTACTGACTACCTAAGGCTGGTTCTAAAGACAATATTACCATCTGAGATATGAATACAAATTAAATAAATATACACATAAAAATTCCATATATTCCTTAATTAGACCAAGATTAAAATAAAAAGTCTTTACTTCCATGTTTCTAGTCTATGGTTTCTTCTCTGACTTTCAAACTGCCAACACAGTAATGGATGCATCTTAAGAAGCAATATACATATGTTTTTCATACACTTTACAATCTCCACACATACTTAAAATAAATAGCTTATGAAATAAATGCAGATAACCTTTTTCTTTCCTCAGTATTTATTGTTATTTTGCCAGCTTCAAAGCAGGAATTGCAGGCAATTTAGTAAATATAGTAAAGAACAAATGTCTGAACTCACTGTGTTTTGTATATGTTTTGATTTCTTTTGCTGAACTGCTGTTTTGTAACTGCTCACTGTGTGCTCTCCAAATGAATAACAGTCCAGCATCTCTCAGAGTATTCTGTCCCTTTGTTTTTTTAAGTAGAAACATCCTCCAAATATCAAAGCCACATTCACTGAAGGCACTAACTTTTTTCTACAGCTATGTACATAACATATGGGAAAATACTGAGTGTAATAAACTCCTTGCTGGGACATCCTGCGAGTGAGACTGTAGCTTCACTGCTGCACTGAGAACCTTCATAGTTTGCCTGGGATTTCTTCTCCCTTGACTGTGCAGATCAAGGGCTTATTTGGATGGCATGGCAGTTCCTCCACTGACCCATATATCTAGATTTCCTTACCATAAAATCCACAAAGGACGGGTAATCACCCAAGTCTAGTCTCAGTAGAAAACTGGGATGCAGCCAGAAGGTGCATCTGGACCCAGCCCTCCTGTGTTCTGTCATCAAGACGTGACTAAGTCATTTAGTGTGGTCTGTGCCGGATAGACTACCATATGCTCCAGTTCCCTTGAACACATCTTTTTTTTTTTTTTTT
>VXAC01001418.1:331737-347820 GCA_013399225.1 Rhipidura dahli
TTTTTTAATGCCTGGAACATATATCCAGAGGGAATTCAAAGATTTTTGACATTTGTTCAGGATTTCTGGATGTCTGGCAACCTAATCAGTGCAGTAGTGGAGAAAATCTGGACATATCCACTCCACATGAGCGTATCAACCTTACAGTGCATTTGCAATGAGGCCAACCGACCCACTGTGCATGTGCTGCACAGATGGCCTGTGTGTATGCTGTAAATATGATGTAAAAATTACTCAGAAAAACATGCACAGTGAGTCTGTAGCTTCCTGAAAGCCTTAGGCTCACTGCACTTACCCTTGATATGTCCACACATGGCAAACCTGTTTGGGAAATCCTCCCCAGTATGAAAGAGGGATATCCTGGAGTGGATGCAACACAGAGGTGAACAGCAGGGTTACACCTTTACACCATCTCCTGGACATGAATCTGGACTTTGTGCAGGAAAAGGATATCTAGCACACTGACAAACAAACATACACCTCCCTGGTTACCACATGGCACCACAATGTCTCTCAGCTTTTGGAGGAGCTCCAAAGCAGCTCCTGGGCCATGTGCCTTGCTATGCTAAAATTGGTGAAACAGGCAACGTGCAAGCATGACCGAGCCCAGACTACCCCATGGGCAATTTAACCCAGAGAGTTCTGCAAGTCACACCAAAACCAGCCTCCCTGTCAGCAAGCTTGCGCTATCCTCCCTGAGAGAGAAGATAAATGTTCACAAATGTTGAAAATACTTTGCAACGAGGAATGAGGAAACTACCATCTGGGAGAGATCAGAGGCAAAATCATCGCTCTGCTTTCACACGCAGCAAACAAGCACCCACAGAGAACAACAGTTTGGGGAAAACAGGTAGCATCAGATAGAGACTCCCTCAGGGAATGCTCTGCAGCTCTGGGCTGCCACAGTCAGAGGTTTGTGTAAAAGGAAGTTGAGGAGGAAGGAAGAAGGAGCTAAACGAAAAACTTGAAGGTGCCTTGTTCTGGAAATAAACTGAAAACAGCTTCAAGAGATCAGAAATATTCTGTGAAGCAGTAGCACTATGCAGTTGTTAAATGGTCAGTTGGGAGTAATGTTATAGCCTCAGAGGAGGGCAAGTTGAGTTAATCACAGGCTGTGACCTAGCTGGCAATCAAGTCTAAAATAAGCCTGAAAATCAAGAAAGCTCAACTCATTAAATATTATTTAGCACTTCAAGTGCATCAGGAAAAAAGATATATTTTTCCCACTGTCAAGCTCAGGTTTACTAGCACTGAAAATCCTGAGAAAACAGAATTGTTTTTTCTTTGTTTTCCTTATAGCCAGGAGTCAGATACTTGTATTGGAAATTCAGCTTTCTTGTGGCTTTTTTTTCTCCTTTGGCTTTTACATTTCTAACCAATATTATCCTACAGAAAAGGGTAAGCAAGTAAATCCTAACACCTTAAAAACAAGAAAGCACAGAGAGCGATTTAAAAAATAATAAAAACAAAAACAATAACAACAAGCCAAACAAAAAAAAACCACCCAAAACAAATTAAAAAAACAATGGAAACTTATTTTTTGAAGCCATTTTATTTACATTTTGAGTACGTTTAAAGGCATTTAAATTATCAGGTATGGCAATACTGCAAACCATGTCATCTTACATAATATAGGGAAAATAAAACAAAGAAAGTGGTTTATGTTTAATCAAGGTACACAAAACTAAAATGTTTACTGAAGTCTACAATGGAATATAGGTGTAGGGCAAGAAAACATGGCAATTTCTCAAACATGAGTGTTCAACTGTAGTGTCCTTTGAGACACTAGTGTAAAGGACACGTGTCCTGTACTTGTTGTGTAAAGCACAAGGACAAAAAATCTAGATGTTGACAAACAATCATCTTTTGTATGCTTTTCCCTCCTTAAGCTTAAAACACCTTGCCCAGCAGAGAAGGCAATACAATGGATATGTTTCTAACTCCAAGGAAGAGCACTAAGCTGAGAAAACTGTTGTTGCAGAGGCAGTTTGCTGGACCCTCTGAGAATTAGAATAATTTTCATCTAATCAAATTGAATTTAAACTTATTAAGGGGTTGAACAGTAAGAGATGTCATGCTTGATTACAGAAACCAAATACATTATTCTAAATACATTTTGTATAAGTATGTATGCACAGATGTGCATGTATATTCAGACGTACCTATGCCCCAAATTATTTGCTGACTAAATACATTGTTTGAAAAAGAAATTGAATACGATTGGATTATTTTGTCACTACTTAAATTTAATGTTGCTTAGCTATTTCTCTTCTGGGTAAAGCCTGGTGCACAGATTTTGATGACTGGATGATTTTATTTTGCTCTAATTCTCTTATCTGTATTTTTGTGGGGTTTTTGGGGTTTTTTGTTTTCTTGGTTTGGTTTTTTATTGTTGTTGTTGTTGGTTTTTTTGTTGGTTTTGTTTGGGTTTGCTGTTTAATTTAGGGTTTTTTTAAATACAACAGGGAATTTGGGTCTAATTTTCTTGTATTGTTGCCAAAACTGTATCTGGAAAAAAGATGTGTGCCAGGATTGTGATCCTATATTAACAAAATAGAACTGGAACACATGGAGCAGGTAAGTGCCAAGGCAAACTAATAATTATCAGTTTAATTAATCTCTCTTCACATTTTCACAGAGATATAACCATGAAGGAATATTGCATTATTTTTATGAGCTGTGGATTGTATTACAGAATCTCTTGTTTTAAGATCCAGATGAATTGCAGCTTTCCTGCTAGCTACCAAGATGTAGCTTTTATTCTTTCTTTTCCCACCACCATCCTCTGCCAGAATACCCTCAGACCCACAGAAAATGTCTCAAAACATAGTGGGTGATGGATAAACACCAAAAGGTTTGCCAGTTGTGTTCAATTATGACTCTAATAGTTCAGTTGCTTTTCCAAACACGATTAGGATGTAGCCAAAGATCTTTTATACTGGTAAGCTTACAGTAACAGGCCCTTTGCAAGATTTCCAACAGTTACTTAAGAAATAGGCCTAAATCCAAGCGAGTGAAATCTGATGCTTGCATTTCACAGATTGGATTGAATTCCTATGGTCTTGTTCTGTCCAAGGTTAAAAAAAAATTAAATTATCATAGCTTTTGAATTTTTATATCTCTGCTCCTGGTACCAGCCAATATAGGCGAGATTAAAAGTACACAGGGTTTTTTTTTATTGCACACCGGCAAAATAGAGTTTACGCTAGATTAAAAAAAATCAAATAAAGTATATTTCTGTTTCTACTGGAGAGATTGCAAATAAATAAAAGTCTTCAATAAGGAAATAAGAACCATAACCTATAGAAAATTTTTTGTAATTTATTTAGAATTCTTTGCAGTTTTGTGTAAATTTATTAACTGCTCTGTAGCCTGTCTTCTCCTAAATTTAAACAGGAGTACTCTTTTATTGTCTTCAAAGGACACAGATAGACACATCACATTGTAAAACAATCCTATGATGTGAGATGACAGCCATTAAAATTAAAAATTAAAACATTAAAATTCTTGTTAAACATATATGTTTTATTGACATAGTGGATCATATTGATAGAGTGGATCTAAAAATCAGTATATGTTTAGAGTCGTGCAAGCTACAGCGCAATAAAATATAGAATTACTGATTATTAAATCTACCTTTTTTTTTTTTTTTTGATGAGTGAGGGAACAGAATCTTCCTTTTAAGTGTTCATAAAAACAAGGAAATTCATTGAGAAAAAAGTGTATCCCCTTCCAAAGAAGAGTTCAATTTCAACTTGAGCTAATACAAACAAGGAAATTTGCAATTGAAGTTGACTTCCAATATCTGTGCCCAACAGGATGCCTCCTGAACCACTTCCTTATTGTGCCCCTATTGTGTCTTGGAGGGCAGCTGGTCTGTGAATTTCCTTATTATTAGTTTATGTCCCACTGTTAATTCCCTTATTCTATTATGATCATTTTAGCTATTGCATTTAATTTCCTCTTTTCATGGTGCAGGAATGACCCCAGAAGTTATGATAAACTACCCCCAGCCATGCAGACACACTGAGACTCAGTTATCCTCTGATGAGTTAACGTGGCATTGGCCTATTGACAGCTAACATGGAGAAGAGAGATTCATTACAGCTCTGCTTCTATTTACTGACCCCTTCAAACCTTTTGAAGAAAAAGATCTGAAATATCTGAAATTTCTCACTCTCAGCAAGACATTTGCAGAAAAAAATATTACTTGGTCTTATATAGCAGCAGTCATTGCCAGATACAAAAATGTTTACTGGAGCAGTTTTTATAAAAATATTCCACTTGTTTTTTCACTCAAATCCTAATTCCATGACCTTTGCTTTAGAACTCTACCCACAGTTAAGTCTTTAGTTTATATCCGCTTTAACAATGACTTGTGTTTTCATTGAGATGGCTAGACAACTGCAAGGCCAGATCCTCACTGGCTTCCTTGACTGTCTTTCTGTGCACATAGCAGAGAACCAAAGATTAGAGTGCTTGTTTAGTCCTCTGCCATTACCACATCCAAGGTTGTCTAGGGACTATCCCAGATGCTGGGCCAGCCTGTCATTAACCAAAGTGAATGGAATAAGCAGTCAGTGGCAGAGCAAAGTCCATGTCTTGGAAAGGGACTCCCAAGCCTGGACCAGGACACACCTCTCTGTGAAGGGGAACGTTGTTTCTGTTCAGACAGGCCTGGCTCTTGCCTTTCTTTGATGCTTCCTTGTTATTGAAGTTGAGACTCAGTTGAAAAGCCTGATAAGTAACATATGTCCAAGAGCGCTTTTAAATTATTTTTATGTTTTCCTAAGCAGTCAGTTCTTCTTTCAACACTCCAGTTGCTCAGTGAGAACTACATTCATGGCCATCTGAAGTAGGGAAACCTACACATCACAAAGAGTGTTCAGGTAAAAAACTTGAGATGCTGCAGGATTCGGCTTAGACTTGACAGGCTTGGAACGGGTAGTGACATAACAGATGAAACATTCAAAAGCGCTTGAAACTGACACATAAAAAATCATCATTGCCCATGCTTTGGCATTGTCATCCATAATTATCATGGATTCATAGTAGCAATGATGTGAGTTTAGCTTCCAGTGTAAGACAATTTGCCCAGCTTGTGCTACCACCTGCACTGTCATAAGCATTTGAGTCTAGTCATCCTGCTTCACAGACAAAGTGGATTGTTGTCTTATGCCTTTCTGTTTTATTTCAGTAAGTTATTTAAATATACAGTGCAAATGGGAGAATGAGTTTATAGCCTTGTAGTTTTTCATTTTTTTTTCAGACAGGATCTGGGCATTGCTCCAATTAATATTTGATTTATTTTCTGCAAAGCATACGCTTTTAGCAGAAGAGTGTGAAAGAGACCTTCTCTACACAGACATTAGCTTAAAGGGGTTAAAGCATCTTTCAAATAAGATACTTAGATAGAAATCCTCATTCAGGCAAAGGAATAAAAATTTCAACATGAATATCTTTCATCCTGAATCTCAGGAATGCTGAAGAACTAGAGAGTCAGAGAGACCCCATCAATGTCTCCATTTTCTTCAGAAAAAAAGAAGGCCATGCTGAAATATGAAAAGACACATCTATAAAATGGCACCCAGCTGTAGCTCAAGTCTTCTGAATTTCCTATCAACTACCCTAGGTCACTTCATATTTCACTACGGATTTTGTGATTTGGGTTCTCAGGAGACTGAATTGTAACATACACTGTGTGTGGAGCAAGGTATAATTCCAGTAGGTAGAAGGATTTCTACTTATTAGTCATTCTAATATCAAAATCCTTTTGTGAGTTTAGCCCAAAGGATTATTCTTATATTTAAGAGGTACAGACTCATGAAGGATAGATCCAGCTGAATATCTCAAAGGATTTAAATAACTACTGTTTATAAAAGTGGGCAAAGTGAATTAAAATTTCATCAATTTCTGCTAACTTCTCAATGTGCCAAGGCAGTGTATTTTTGTGTTATGCAAATGTCAAAGCCAAGATCTTTTTCTGGAATCTGTGTTTGCTTACAGTCTTATATAGCATGCATAAGAAGCAAGTTGTGATGAGGTATTTCATGGCAGGCTAGAACACACATTTTCAGCAGAATGCTTACAGAGAGCATGATGCTACTAATAGGGGAAAGTTCCATACAAGATGAGTTAGCTGTGATGCATTTTAATCTCAATAAAACAAAATTAGTAATCTTTTCTCCAGTGTTTGATAGCATTTTGCTCACTTGAGACCTGCATGGGGCCTAAGCTCTTTTTTTTCTCCCAAGTTTGATATAGTATTTGGTAACTACTGCTCTCTTTCAGTCTTTGTCTTAATACCCTAAGATACATCGTAAGTCTTCCTACATAAGGCTTCCTTTAGGATTGAAAGCTGCCATTTCTCCAGTACAAAAATATTTCATACTCACCCAGTAATACCAATAATTACTTTGGAAGGGGAATTTTACACATAGTTACAGCTGTAGTTTAACAGTGCACTGAGGCATCTTCTAAACCTATGTAAAATGAATATCTCTGTGTTTGCAATCATATAATCTTCAATCCCATCACTGCACAAGAAACTAGAATTATGCAGGCTGGAGCTAGATCATATAAGTATGCACATATATGGGTATATTAATGAAAAATATTGTGGACAGGTGTATATAATATGCACACTACATTTTCCTCAAACATTCTGGCTCTTTTCTGAACCCACACAACTATTTTAGTATAAAAGGAATAGGAATATATTTTAGTATAAAAGGAATATTACTTTAGTATAAAAAGAATATAAAAAATAAATAAATTTCCTCTTTATTTACAGTCATTAGTATTTTCAAGATTAAATGCACATATATGTAAAGGATAGTTTTCTACAAGTTTCATTACTTTTAAGATCAGTCTGGTAAATAAAACACAACGGGGAGAGAAGTGAGGTTGAACACTACCAACCATTCTGTAACTTCCCCAAAAGCCTGGAACATATCTTGGACAATTTAAGTAATTAGATTGCACGCCATACATATATAATATAAATCTAGGTAATGATAATGGAAAGAAAAAAGGAAATGCCAAATATTTGATGATTACTTCTCAATAGCCTTATTTTTCCCCTTGCAAGTAGTAAAACTGAATTTTGAGGATGAAGTACTAATGTAAGATAAATGTGGCTGGCATTAAGTTAATATATATATTAAATTAATATTTTAAGAATGATTCATCACATTTTGACAATTTCTCACAAAATTCTAAGGTCCATCATCCTAGCACAAAATGGAGAAATTGTTGATTTCTAGATAATAGCTACAAATAAAAAGACTGATGTGAATGTAACAAACTAAATTCATTCTAATTTAAAATGTCCTTTTAGTACAAGAAGATAACATTAAGGCAATGTTTTGATATTTAAATGTTTTGATAATTACTGCTTAGGTATGTCTTGCTCAGTGTACTTGAAGATTCATCCAAATGGCTTTTAAGTCACTGAGGAAGGCCATTTATTTCTGCCTTGACAGCTGTATCTGACAGTGGACGTTTGCATTGTTGTACCTTTAAGTACCTTAAAGTACAACATGAAATACAGGGACACAAAACATTGCACAGACATCAACAGAGAGTTAATTTGTACTGCAAACCATCTGCCTCCACAAGAAGATCAGTATTCACTCCATTCAATAAAAGTGTAGTTTTCTTCATATGCTCCCATCCAAACTCCTTGAACATCCTCCTTTCTATCTTTCTTTTCACAAAACGAAACAGAACAAAATAAAAAAAAATAAAAAAAAACCAAAGCACCAAGCCAACCAACAAAACAAAAATAATAATAAAAAAAGCAAACAAACAGCTAAAAAAACCTTACATAAAATAAGTGATCTGTGAAAGGGACTGTCCATTCCAAAGCTGTACATGAATAAACATTTTCACAGATTTATTTCCTGGCTTCTAGCCCTTACTGTATAATATTCCTTTATGGTGTGATCATGAAGACTTGTGAAACAGCTTCTCTGTAATACTTCAAAGAGCCAGAATCTGTGTGGCCCACTTCTCTGTTTCCTCATATTATTGGCTGTGGATTTGCCAGGGTGTACTACCAGGCAGAAATTGGCCTCAAATCCAAAGTACTGCATTAACATGTGGCCTATATAGTCCCATGGGATTCTGAGTGTTAATGTGTCAGCCACGGGGGAGAACACTTGGAGATCCTTAGGAAAATTTATTCAGAGAACTCTTATTATTATGGATTTAAGCACCAATTAATATATTTTCAAAAATAAGAGATTTAAAAAAATATAAATAAAAGAGTGATAAAAATCTCCCAAATCCTTATCTGAACAAGTCAGGAAGCAAGGTTCAAAGAAGGACCTAAGCAGAAAAAAGTGTTATCATGGCACTGTATATTTATACATGAAAAACTCATAGCACTGCAAGTCTGAAATTTTACTTGTTAATTCAGATGAAACCTGACAGCTCAGTGAAAACCCAAAGATGAATAAATACTCCAAGATCAATACCTAAATCCATTACAGAGAGTTCACAGAACTGCAGCTCAGCAGAGAGCTTTCTGTGTTCCCACACCTGCAAATCTTCTTGTCTCATGAAACATGCCAGTTTCAATATTGACTGCCTGCCTGTCGCTTTTCAGGGAACACCCTCCCTTTCACTAAAATGCACCATAGGAACACCATAAAGTCAACACCCAGCTGCTGCAAAGAGAAGGCATCCATCCTTTTACTGTGTCTGTGCTCTTCACTGAAAGTTGCAGATGAAACTTTGGGCAGCATGAAAAGAATTTGATAATGTGAAAGTTACAGAAACTTTGCAGATCAAACTTAATAAATGGATTAAGCTTATACAGTGAAAGCCTTGGCAAAAGAGATGATGGTGTTTGGTCACAGGTTGGATTCAATGATCTCAGTGGTCTTTCCCAACCTAATTGCTTCTGGTGATTCTGTGATCTCTGCATGGTGCTTGAGGTATCCTGAGTCTGATAGGCTTTATCAGGTCTCTATATCATCTTAGTACTCTTACAAGGACGTGTATCAGGGTGTGCTGTAAATCTGTATCAGTGAAATTTTCTATCTATGAAGGCATGTGCTGAACTTGTCTCTTAACAACTCTTTGATACAGAGGTAACAGGTCAGAAAAAGATATATTCTTGTACTTTGGGAAAGTTTGGATATATATCTAGAATTTGTACCCTGAAGCAGAACATTTGTAGTGTTCTATAACAGCCTTGGGTGAGCAAATCAAGGCATCTTCTGATCCAGAGGTGCAAATGTATATGTTTGCAGTTCAAATTTACTCTGCATGGAAATTACATGCAAGCAAATCCTATTTATTTATTGATTCCTCAAAAACTGAAGCTCTTTCCTCTGGAAATAATCCAGTTTTATGTAAGGCATAATGCAAGGGAAAAACAAAGAAAAGAGGCCTGAACTAAGAGGCTATTCTAATATTTTGTTGCCCTAAAAGAAATAACTTGGATATTTTAGAAATTCTAAATGAATTCAATCTGTGAGTAATCTGACAAAATCCATGAAGCACTTCTCAGGACTGAAAGTCACTTTTTAACGCACCTGGAAAAAAAAAAGAAATCCATTGTTTGTTTCGCTCCAAAGAGCTAAATGGTATATTGTTATTATGCTGCTTTATTTTCCCTTTGTTTTCAGTCCCTCAATTACATTCCTAACCACAGAAGATAATGATACAATGTAGTAAAATTGATAGTTTGAACCTTGGTATTCATATACTAAACTTTGGAAGAGATTTTTTTTTTTTTTGTTTTCATAGACAGATACCAGACCTTTTTATTTATTGATGTCCCATGTAACATTTTGGTGAACAGAAGCTGTGTCCTGCAAATACATAAACACACCATGGACTTTGTTCTTAGGGATGTTTAGTGGATGCAGAACTCTCATGCTCTCTCTAGCACTGCACATGGCCTACTGTAGCCTTGAAATAGACCTGGAACATATTAGCAGAACAAAGGGAGAACAGGATAATATTGCATGCCATGGTATCTGTGTCTATACACCACAGAACTCTTAGCCACCAAATAAATAGTCAAAGAGAAAGGGTGAAGTTCAGCATAAGAATTGCTGTGTGGTGAATGTCTGAACTAATGGAAGACATAAACCTAAATCCTAACATTTACCATTAGGAGTCTCATCAGCTTGCCAAGAGCATAGAAGCTTCTGAGGTTTCTCCCCTTCAGAGACAGTGCACATACTATGGCAACAGTGGAAGTAGCCCATAAATTTAGAATATATATATATATATATATATAAAATCTTATCTTATTATGCTGTGATAGCATTGCCATCTGGCTGGTTTTCAACTGGACTGGCTGCTTTTGCTGTGAGTGAGCCAGTTGGCAATAGGCAGGAGCAAGTTAATCTAAGCATTCTCAGCAGCTACATGTCTTAAGGTGGCTGGTTCTTTTGGACATCAAAGGTAGTGCTGCTAATTTGGCCTAGGAATAAAACATACATGAAAGTGTTCAGTAATATTCTTTGTACATTTACATTTTGTGGGGGAATTTGTTTATTCTCTCATTACATTCTGAACTCCGTTTCTGGGAGAAAGGCAAGAATATTAAAACCATATAGGTCCTCCTAACTCTCCAGTTTCAGTGTTTTGCATGTTCTTGGAGCACAAAGATCCAATTCCGGTCTCTTTTTGCTGACTTCAACAAGAATAGAAATAAGGCCTAGGGTCACAGTTTCCTTGTTGACTTTTTCCTCATTTTTTACATTTGAAGTCAATTTGAGATAAACTTTGCCCTCTGGGGAAGCAATTAAAGATAATACTAAAATCAACATAAATTAAAACCTGAACATATTTACAATGTCGCCAGTTTATGAATTATGCTTGCCATGTGAAATGTTTTTTCTGCTTTGTTTTGGAAGGGTCACTGCTATATATATGTATATTTATGTATAAAGAGAAATAATGATACATCAAACAGAATCACTCTTCTTTGTAGAGTGATTTTTTTTATCTATACAGTACTGGTAATGAATAATGTCAGTCAGGAAATAAGTTTTCTTTGCACCCAATTTTCCTCAGTCTTTGGATCCATTAGTGAAAAGTTATTATATGCATCCCAGTTTTTTTCTTAAGAAAGAACAAAATAATTTAATACCCTTAGTAATGTTTATGCTTTGGAATAAATCTGTGAAACAAGACAAAAGGAAAAATCGCACATTGAGGAACTACTTGTTTAAAATCTGAATAAATTAATGCATGAAGCAAATAAATAGACCTTCTTTATGTGAATTAAATTTCTTTTCCTAAAGTGAACAAAACATATTAAGAAGGACAAAAAAAAAGAAAAAGAAAAAGGTAGAAATGCTTCACTTGACTTTAAAAAAAAGTATTTTCCTGTGCCTGAAAAACTAGGACAGTGAACATGGGAAATGGAAATAGTAGAAAGCAGATAGAGAACAGATATGGGGGTCATTCTTAGTCATCCCAAATGCAAAATAGTTCCCTAAAGTATGCTTCTGAGCGTTTGGTCCAGTATGAATTTAAATGAATCAACTGATACCATTTTTACAACCCCCTAAGCAGAGTATTCCACTGTCAAATAAATACACTTGTGAGTCTCAGGCACAGAAGTTATTCAGACATTAGAATTAAAATTGGAGTCGAAGGGAAAATAAGCTGGATAAAATGGTATGCCTAGTTTTGGTTTGCCATCCAGATTTGATTAGAGTTAAGAAAACATAATGAATGTACATGCAAGCTCTCAGCAGGGTGCCTGGCAAGACCTAATTGAGGTTTCATGGCTGAAGCAAGATAGTCCTATCAAGGAGTGTAAATTTTGAAAAAAAGTGGATTTATATGTAGATATTTCTGAGAACATTTTCATATATTAAACATCCCCACTCCCAAGAAATAAAAGGGAAGTGTGCGTGACAGTAGTTCATCTCTCCCACAGAAGTCCAGAGACCTAATTTTTTTATCCCATGAGAAAAATAAAGGTGTGCCTTTCCCTTGGGTTAGGTAATGTGCAATCACTATAATATGAAATCAAATTGTAATTAAGGTTAATTGGTTCACAGCTTTAAGATAAATTTATTGCATACAGTAAATTCTAACTTTCAGTTATACCTGTTGCCTTAACTCTTGAAAGCCCAGGCCTTTTCCAATGTTTTATGTAAGTCCACTCAGGATAGTACACTTTTTTTTTTTTTTTCTGGAGAAGTGAGTCCCAGATTTGTGGCCCAAGGATATTAGCAGCAAAAGTGGAGTTCTTGAACATTTCTCTCAGCAGCCTGGGTAGGGACTGTGCCTCAGTGTGTTCCCACGTGTGTGACTGTCAGTTTGTGGAGGCAAAGGAATAATCTGATCACAGCAGACATGGCATTCGCCCAGCTAGAGGATGTGAAGGATTGAGGTGGTCAGGAAATCATGGGAAAATTTGTGGTTAAGCAATCAGTGCCACACACCTGCCTCCTTAGGGACAGAGGGCTGGGCATGAGACCGTCATAGGGTCTGGACTTCCCAGACTGTTTGCCTTGCCATGTGGAGCACATAAGGGGAGGTTGAATCTTTCCAGGTGCTTCAGATAGGTTGAGCACTCTGAATACTTGCCAGGAGTGGCAATACTTGTGGCAGCCCCACACCAACAAGATGCAAAGGAAAGATAAAAAGGAGGGAGAGGAGAGGCCACCACAGACGTTTCCCTCTGCCAGGGAGTAGCCAGGGCAATGCTATCCCACAGGTAGGGATGGGAGAGAGCTCCTCAGCTGAGAAGATTTTCCAAAAAGAGGATGGAGGAGCCTCCGCCAGAGCTCTCCGAGCTTTTTCTGAAAACCTCCCAAGCCAGCCAGGGCTTAGCTGATGCTGCCTTCTCACATTTGGAGCCAGCCATGAGCAGTCAGCTCAAATCTCACCCTGCTGGCTGTGGGTTCCCCCACAGAACAGGCTCCTCTTACACCCTTACCTAACAAAAAAGTCACAGTGAAAAATGCAGCATCTTGAGGCTGTTTTCTCCCGTTCTGAAGGAATCATCTATCAGCTGTTTGGACAATAGAATAATTGTCTGCATCAGAGTTGTAAAGCTGTAAATCTGGTCCAAAATAGCAGTTTATTTTGTCTTTAGCATGTTTCTAGTTTGTAAGTGAAGGCTGGTCTTACTCACAAGGGGGGAAGCTATTTTTGTGCTGTTGCCAAGATACTACTGGCACTAGCAGACTGATCAGATAGCAGCTGTCAATAGCTGTGACAAACTAACGATTCAAAGAAGGGAATTTAAATGATGTATAACTGACATACCTCCCATGTGCAAATCTTCTGCTCCCATCTGGAATGTTAGGTAAGCCAGTCCCATTCCTTCACAAAGCTCTCCATGACACTGTGTATCCTGAAAGGTGGCTGGCTCAGGAAACCACCTACAGCTATCATTCACAAGCTCCATCACAGAACCTCTGTCTCATGCCCAGCAATAGATTTCCATGCAAGTGTACAACACACCTGAAAGGCCACTATGAAAATGGGTTTGAGGAACACCATACTGCTACAGAGACTGATGGTACAAACAGGTTAAAATTGAAAGATTCTGAGAGCATGAGAGCAGAAACACTGAAGGAGTATTCACACCTAATGGTAAGTGTTTTCAGGCAAAGCTTAACAAACACAACTCAGAAACATTTCACAGCAGCAAGATTCTTTACCTTTATTGCCAGCTCTTAACAGTAAAATCAAATAATGCCTTATGCTTTCTTCATAATTTCTTCTAGAATAGCAATTTTCAGTATAAAATGCTGCACTTTAAAATGTGTCCAATTTAAAAGGACACAGTTTGAAAAAAGAGTCTGGATTTGTTTGATCTTCGCACAAAAGCTGAAGAATGAGCATTGGACAAATAATGCAATTTACATTCAGTAATGAAAATGTTTTTAACAGAATGTGTACACACTTTGCATTTATATGTCTACAGCTTGGCATACATAGCATAAAGAAATAATTTACCAATGATACTAGCTGTTACATTAGGGATTCTGTGCCCACATAAAAATGTAAAATGTGTCTTCTGATTGTGAGCTGTATGCACTTAAAATGTAAAATCTCTGCCCAATAAAATTGCCTCAAAGTCACCTTGTAAAATGGAATGTACAAATGGTACATGGGTGGATTTTTAAACAGATTTTTTTTAATCTAGGTATAATGAGTGTTATATTTTTAAAACAGTCACAAAAATTGGAGTTCTGTTTTTCTATGCATATGTATATAAGCCTCTGTGTGTGTATACATATATATGTCTGTATGCATACACAGACACACAAATCTACAGAATCATGTTATAGACAACATTAAGATCAGTACAATACTATATCTGAAATTGGTATCTTTTGCTTTCCTATAAGGCTATAAATAACAGTACATAAGACACGATTCCTGTACTTTGTACCTTTTCAGTGTCAAGGGAAAGGATACAGTTTAAACAAAGGAGAATATACAGACTTTTGCTGACAAAGAACCACTGTAAAATGCTGTCAGATGAGATAAACTAGGATCCTGCATGTCTCTGGGATGACAGCGACAATTGAATCACGTACTGCAGTTGAGAAACACCTTTCCACCAAGTGGAGATTCCCTTAAAAAAACTCTGATTTGGAAGGTCCCAAAGTTGCCAGGAAGTTCAAAACTCTTCAGCCGCCTCATCTACATGTTTCTGGAAAATCAAAATGTTTGCAACTATTTCCATGTCAGTCCTAAAGACAGGCCAAAATTCTTAGGTAACAATTTTAAATATTTGAATAATGCAGATCTTTCCTTTAGCATGACTTCTCAGCTATATCATCTTTTCTAGTTAATAAAACTAGAGTAAAGTTATGTTATTATATTGAGTTTACATGGCAAGGTTTTGGAAGGAGGGGGGACTGCAGGACTGGCTCCTGTGAGAAGACACTAGAAGCTGCCTCCATGACCAACAGAGTCAGTTTCAATCTACCCCAGGACAGACCTGCCAAAGCCAGGCCAAGGCTGAGCCCACTGGTAGTACCTCTGCCATAACATATTTCAGAAAGGGAAAAAATTCTGCAGAACAGCTGGGAGAGAGGAATGAGTAAATGTGAGCAAAAAAAAAAAGTGAGAAAATGTGAGCCCTGCAGTCACCAAGGTCAGTGCAGAAGGAGAGGGAGGAGGTACTCCAGGTGGCAGGGCAAAGATTCCCCTGCAGCCACTGGTGCAGTGGTGAATCAGGCTGTCGCCCTGCCACCCATGGACATCTGCTGTGGAGCAGAGATCCACCTGCAGCCCATGAAGGACCCCACTCCAGAACAGCTGAATGTTTCCTGAAGGAAGATGCCACCTGTGGAGACCCCACTCAGGAGAAGATACACAGCAGGAACAAGGTCCAGTGAAGAAAAGCCAACACAGGGGCAGGTTTTCCAGCAGGACCTGTGATCCAATGGACCATGCTTGAGCATTCCATCACTGAAGGACAGTCACCTATGGAAAGGATCCACACTAGAGCAAGTCTTGAAGACGTGTATCCCATGAGGAAACCCCATGCTGAGACAAGACAAGGATTTTTAATTTTCACCGAATCTTTCACTATCCTAGTCTGTTACAATTATTTGCAATAAATTAAATAATTTCCCCAAGCTGAGTTTGTTTTGCCTGTGATTAAAACTAGGAAGTGATCTCCCTGTCATAATCTCAAGCCCCAAGCTTTTCATCATATTTTCTGCCCTGTCCTATTGAGAAAAGGGAGTGATAGAATGGGTTGGTATGCACTCAGCAACCAGTCAAGATCCTCTTACCAAAACTATTAAATTTATCAAAATTTCCCAAATTTTAAAGTATATGGACAGAAATTGTACCCATTTCATACTGCAGGTGGAACAACAAACAATTACTGAATTATATGAATCCTACAGCATTTGGTTTTGTTTTTGTTATGGTTTTTTTGTTTTATTTTGTTGCTTTACTGCTCTGCTCAAATGCATAGCAAAATACTGCAAGTGAATCTCTAATGAAATCAACATCTAACATAGTGGAAACTTTTACACTTGGATTGATTCCTAAGCAAATAGAAAACTTCTGATGGTGCCTCCTCAGAGAGTTTTTTAAAGAGCTGGGAACAAAAAAAAAAAAAAA
>VXAC01001418.1:347854-401944 GCA_013399225.1 Rhipidura dahli
AAAGATTTAGACAACCATCAGATCAGAAATGACAGATTTGCTCTCCTAGCACTCATCCTGAAAAACAATTATTTTTGCATGTAGTTTCAAACATGAAAAATATGTGATTGTTTATCATCTTAAGTTAACCATAAGCTTCGGTTTACAAACTTATTTAGCAGCAAACAATAGTTCTTGATATCTCATTATTTCTTTTTGACAAGTATCAAGAACAAGCATAGTTAGCAAAATAAAGCATCACAGAACAAATTTGAACTTTATTTCTTAAAAACTGAAGGCATACGAATAAAACCAGAAATCTTTATTTGTGTTATCTTGGATCGGCTGTTTTTATATTGCATTTCATTTTTAAAACAAAAAATTACCTCAGCAGAGGGTATTTCTTAGGAAATAAGGATCAGCCAAATGATTCTCAAATGGAAATTAATCTCCAAGACATTTCCTCAACTCTTTGTGGTATTATTTGTTCATAACTATGCCAGCATAGGATCTTCTTTTGGAAGATACCTGAATGAAAATAGACAAGACAGTTCGGACAAAAGACTTCAGAGTGAAGTCATAAAACTGAACAGAAGTAAGTGCCTTGGTTTTATGTAGGTGTTTAGAATTGGACATTCCAAAATTCTGATTCAAGCTCACATGTTTCAGGTGTGCCAGATACCACACTGGCCTTCAGTTTCACACTGGGAAAATTTAACAATAATATTTACTCATCTGCTATGGCTGTCAGAAGGAAATCCCATGTATTAAGTCTGAAGAACCAAAGGAAAGTGTCATATTTTTCAGCTTTTAATACCATCACACAGAGAGAGCAAGGGTTCAGGTAGACAGGGGATTATAGAAGCCTAAGTAACACAGAGGAAGAATAGAAAACTCTTGGGGAAGAATAGAAAACAAAAGGAGTGTTGTAACTTAAATGTGTACGGAAAGTCTCTCTGAACCTATATACAACTTTGCAGAAAGAAACTGACAAGAAGTAAGAACTGAATTTAGAAAGCATTGTAAAGGCTCCGGGTGGCAAATACAGGAACACTAGAACTACAGAAAGAAAGAGAGAACAAGTGCCACTCTGAAAGGATCTATAGCTAGGTCGTATCCCTGTGAGTAAAGTGGGTACTCAGCCTTGTCTGACAAAAAGCCTTGCAGCTGGACCTCTCATATCTAAGTGTCTTCATTAGTATACTGCTCTGCAATCTCCTTTCCCATTGCACTGTCTGGTTTTGAGCAGATGGCATACCCTGAACCCCTCAGATTCAAATCTAAACCACAGCCTTTGTTATGATAAACTCAGCTTTTAACCATCACGATTAAAAACCCTATAAATACCATATACACTAGGGAACAAGGTGTCTGCAAAAGAGTTGTAGAATTACCTGAACTTCCTTTTGCAATTATGTTCTTCCCATCCTGTTGTTTCCTCAACTTGTGGTTCTAGCTCTTTATTGTTGTGCCATATCTGTCACTCAAGCTAAAACCCCCTGAGCACAGAATATACCCCTCTACATTCCTAGCATATTTTTGGCTGATGCCACAATATAAACAGTACACAAATAGTGATACCCAAATCTGTTATAATATGCTTTTGCGAGCTGGGTGTTTGCGTGGTAGTATTTGGTTGAATCACATTAATTGAACTCACTGTTTTCACAAGCACAGGTAGTCAGTGCCCTTGCCAAAATACCTCAGCCTTTGATGCTGCTGTAATACTCTCTAACCTTGTTCTTGTATCACACCCTATGATGTCTTGTTTTGAAGGGTGAGGGTTTATTTCCATTGAAACAAGCCATCCTCTGACGTTAATAGACTGAAGTTTGGGATAACAAAAAAGAAATTGCCTAGTGGTAGCCGGAGAATAAAACAAAATGAGAGACTTATGAATGACATCTTCCTACAGAAGAGGAAAAGATAAAGACCTGAAATAATAATAACACTCAAATGACTATTCATTAATTGCCCTGTCAGCAGTTTAAGACTTTCCAAGTCTTTCTATCAACAGATGGATAATTACACGTGTTGTTTTCCTCCATACACACTTTGAAGTTCTGTTTAACTCCCTACGTATGTTTTAACATGCTAGATGTGAAACTGATTTTATTCCTCAGACCTTCCACTGAGGGAATCAGTCATGTATTGGCAATTCCTGTAAAAAAATTGCATTTGTGTGTTACCAAATCATTAGCACAGACCTCACAGATGGACTGTGTAGTTGTAACCAGGAGCCAGCTGTACTCACCTGATATGGCAGAATATATACAAGGGCACAGATAGCAATAGTCACCCACAGGCTGACAGTAGCTGAGAAAATGATTTGGAGAATTTTAGACAAAATTATTTTCATTATAGTTCCCAGGGAGATAGAATCTCTCTGCCATTTCCATTGCCTCATACACCTTTGTCTATGCGCCAGCTGCACATCTTCCCTGCTTTCCACACAACGGAAGTTTACCAAGCTTCACATAGATGTGAGCTGGATTCTTGAATTAGTAATACAAATATTCACAAGTATGCACGCCTCAGAAGAGAGGTCATATCGTATACAGTGTAAATAATATGTAAGTAAACTTTGGTTACTGACCAGACTGAAAAACTTTAGAACTGTGTATGAGGGATGGTGAGGAAAGTTACTGTTTTCTTGTGTTCCTGAAGCAGTTATCAAAGCAGTCAGTTAGAGTCTTAGTTTTCTTTCAAGGGTTTTAAAACAGATTAAGGAACAGATAACAGGAAGATACTAAAGCTGCTAAATTAAGAGTGCAGTAGTTTTTAATATTAAAACTTTAGAACATATCCCGGTCCCTAAAAGGAAGATAGAAATCTGATTTCAGTTGGAGTGAAATGCCTCCTTTTGGGTTATGGATTTAAAGACATTTGGGTATGATTTTGGGGATTTTTTTTCTAATTTTCATTTTCAGCTTTTATGCATGGAATATAGATCAAAGGATTAGATTTCAGAAAAGGAAACTATTTAGAGCACTTATTTAGCAGGAACATCATTCATCATCTACTTTATGAAATCTCAGTTATCTCAGGGGTAAGTGTCATAGGAATCATATGGTTCCTAATCATATCATAGGTCTTTTCTACCCACGGATCTGTGTAAGGACCATAAATGTCACAGATAACATGCAGGTTATCGCACGAGTCTCACCCTCAACTTTCTAGGTTTCAAAGTCAAAACAGTGAGGAGAAAGGACAGTGAGGCCTAGTAAAGGTTCTGCCATAAGTTTTTAATTCTTCAATAATGACATATTAAAGACATTAAAATGGATGGGGTTTTTTTTCTCTTGATTTAAAGGATCTAGAAAGATATTTAGAAAAAAAAAAAATAGCTTTAATCATTATGGGTGTATGGTCTCTTCCAAACTTGATGATTCTGTGATTCTGTGACAAGATCCTCCTGAGACTTCTCCAAGATGAAAAGCCTCCGTTTTCCCTCACAGGAGAGATGGTTCAGTCCCTCAGTCATATTCACATCTCTTCAATGGACTCTACCCAGTATGTCCATGGGTTTTTTGCACTGGTGAGCCCAGAACTGGACGCTGTACTCCAGCTGCAGACTCACCAGTGCTGAATAAGGGGAGGGATCACCTCTGTTGAGCTGGTGATAGTGGACTGTTTAATGCGGCCCATGAGGATGTTTTCCTTTGCCACAAGGTCACATTATCGGCTTATGTTCAACTGGTGACCACCACAACCATCAGAGCCTTTTTCTGACAAGCTGCTTTCCAGCTGGTCAGCCCCCAGCGTGTAGAGATGTTGCTTCCCAGGTGCAGGACTTTGCATTTCCTTTTGTTGAGAAACCTTTGTAAGTTTTCTGTCAGCCTGTTTCTCCAGCCTATCAAGGTCCCCTTGTATGGCAGCAGTGCTGCCCACAACCACCCCATACACTCACTGTGGAACAAACAGGCAATTTCTCCTCTTACGACACAAAAGTTTGTTAAACACTGTAAGAAAAAGCTGTTACCAAAATTTCTAGCCAATAAATGGAAGATAAGTAGGAATCTAGTTCATCAAAGAAAGCTTCTTTTTCACATCAGTAAATCACATTTTCTCTGAACTCCTATTATCAATCAAGAAAAGCAGCAATGTTTCACGGTAAGGCAATTTAGGAGGAATTTATGAATGTTGGGAAGTGGCAAATTAAAGTAGATACTATCATGTTCAGCCTGACTAGTTATACTGCCAGTTGAATGCGACTATATTAATTATGGGTATTTTACTTTTTTTATCATAGTGTTTCATGCCTTTACGCAACATAAACTGTAGTAATGGATTAAATGCAGCCTTGAAACCACGACTGCACAGGGTCTCATCTTGCCTCTTAACATAAGAAGCATGCTATCAACTCAATGAAAAGACCTTAACTCAATGAAAAGGCCTCTCTTAACGTGGGAGGTTAATTTGGAATTTATGATTGACTTCTTGTGTTGATGCCCATATTCTCAATTCTGAAGTGTGTAATTTGGCATAAAGACCCTTATTTTAAAGTCAGAGGATGTGATTCATTTCATTTAGCTTCAGACATCTACAGCTGAGATGTTTATAATCAAACGAGTCATCTTTACATTCAAATAGGAAGATAGAAACACCCAGCAGATGAGATTTATATGACCTAATTTAGATTTCTACCTCTAGAAAAAGATGAATCATATACCAGAAATCAAATTGATTATTACAGGAAATCTAAATAAATGATTCAGTGTGAATATCTAAAGTTCTGCAGGGTTAACCTGCCCAAGAGGTCAAAAGCAGTTAATTTGCAATCACTGTTTTATATCATAGCTCAGCCTGAATTAAATTTCCAAGTAGATCAGACTTAAATGAATCAGTGCCAGTTGCTAAATCATTGCTTCCACTTTCTATTACCCGGGTTTCTCCAATAATTTCACATGTAAGTGCTGACAAATCCTAATCCTACCAAACATCTGATGAGATCATTATCTTTTGTGGTAACTGTTGCAAAATTGCCACATACCGCATTTAGACTTCTGCTTGCACATCATTCCAGACCATGCTTATCTCTCACAAAGATCACAGCCTTCAGTGAGCAGGTTTTCCTGAGTGAAGAGTTCATACTATTTTTCAGCTAGCCTAGATGAAAAGTGGTCATTTTCCAGAAAACTTCTACAAAATATATATTCACAGAAATCATTCTCTGATGCACAACCTTATTCCCTCATTTTCCATTGCAGTTTATCTCACAGCTTGTCCCACTGATACTATATTGAACACTAAAGGTGATAATATCTAACTGTACCTCATGCTTGATTTCTTTAATATAAGCACAGTTTGCAGTAAAGTATTTTACTGACTAGTGAAAAGGAAGCTTATCACAGAGCTCCTTGCCCACAGATATCCAAAAACTGTTTTGTATACTGAAAGCCTGTGATGGGAAGGAAGATACAAAGTCCAGACCACTGAACAGCCTATTTCAGGTAGCCCAGCAAACCGAAACTCACATTGAGGAGAGGACATTTCAGGCACCAACTGGAACTCGTGCAAGCATAATTTTGAAGATTACCAGAGATATGGCTGAACAGAGTCAGTATCCAGCGTGGTTTGCCTTGGGGTCAGGAGGGGAACTCCTCCAGTCTGACTCATGGCAGGATTGCATTCCAGAGGCAAGATTTTTATATTGGGTGGTACTTTCAGGAGAGATGACTATTCAAAATGAATTGCTAATAAACTGTGTCTTTGCCTGGTTTCTTGTGAAACAAAAAGAAGCCATGCACACAGCTGTAAGACATTGCTATAAGGATCACATCCTAACAGATTGGAGGGTTATTCCCTTGCTGATGGAGCCTCCCAATCTCTGAACACTGAAGTCGATAATATCAATTTGACATATCTTGATTTCTGAAGAAGCCTGCTATGAAAAAGATTCCTTTATCCCCAAAATCACTTCATCTGCCAGACTGAGGTTTCACTGGCAAAATATAAGTTAAATCAGACAAGCCTTGGTAATGTTCCATTCTGCGCCCTGTTAGCTAGTAAATTTGTAATTTAAAGGAGAAAGCACCAAGTAGAATTTTTACATTTATCCAAAGTCAGTGTACAAAAAACCACAGTTTTTAGCTCATTATATAGTTGTGTTCTCTCTCCTGAAAACAACAAAACTATCACACATTTACTTGCAAAAATGAATATCAAATAGATTTTAACTCTGTGGCTTCACTCTTCTATTGAATCCTAAGAAAGCATTTTCAAAAGACAATCTTTCATTCAGGCTTTTGAATATTTTAATTCAAACCATTCCCAGACTCCTCTTGGCTGGTTTTGTGCTAAAGCAACAGCTATATATAACTACATATAATGCAACCACACTGAAAATGAGAGGCAGGCTTTACAAGGGGCTAAACACATTAAACACATGAGTTGTTTTGAATTTAGTAGTAGAGCTAAAATATCATCAAAATTTCTATTTAGATTGAGCAATTTTAATTTCTCTCACATTCACAGAAAAGGTTGTGTTGTACATCCCTTGTCTTCTGCAGTACAGGACTGGGTCTATTAAACTATATCCACTGGTAAAGTAAGGTTTTAGTGTCTACTTGACTCAGACATGAAAAATCACTCTATGTACATACTATGGAATATATTTTTAGTTTTGTTAAATTGAAAGAAAATCCTGATATTGGATATTTTGACTGACAAAGACAGGATGAGTTCAATAGTGTTTCAGTTTTGAAAAATTATTTTTGCCATGGCAAATCTGCCATCTGCCCATATTCAGTCCACAAATTTCAGTCAAGATCTTGTTAATAATAGTGATGGAATTGTCAACTGAAACTAGTTTTCTTTTTTTTTTTTTTTTTCTATTTAGTCACTCTACTTTGAGATAAAGATCTAAATAATATTTAGAGGCATTAATAATATTTTTTTTCAATATGGGACTATAAACCTAACCACTGAAGAGACCTTCAAACAATTGCAATTGGGAAGCTTAGCATCCACTATCATCAAAAGATATAATAGTTAATGAAAATTAAGTTTTTTATTTTACAGTTTAATATCATATTGAATTACTATAAACAAGACATATATGTTCATAGAAATAGATTATAATGCATTTCTCTAGTGTGGCTTCTCATATTCTCATGAATTTGGGCACTGCTTTTGCTTCTCAGTGAACCATGGGTCTGAGACACCACAGTGATTCCTGTAACAAACACAGCTTTTTACTGCATCCTCATTTAAAAGAGAGTTCTTGTGATTTCAGCATGAATCACAGACTAAGTTGTGGGGTTTTTTCTTAAAATTTAGCTTCTGAAGCTTAGAAGTTGCCTAGAAATCTCAGGCAGACAGCTGAGAGGTCTGAAATTTTAGTGCAAGAAGGTTTTTTGAACTCTCAAGTTTCCCACCTCTGCAGTACACAAATTGGTCTATGAAGAGTGACAGATTTGGGACTGTGCTGGTAATTCACACCCTGGTTTTCTGGTTTCTTGATCTCCCTATTAATTCTGAAGGCTCTCTGGCTCCCCATTCAATAAACACTCAGGTGCTTTGACTGCCAGGTTGCTGAGAGCAAATCTCTTTGGCTGACTGCTTTTCTAGATTATTTGCTACCTGAGCACTCAGCTTTCTTCAATGGCAAGCCTTGAAGCTGAAATGGCAGAGGAGGGGCTGATGCTATTAAATTCAAGAGAATAGGCACATATAGAGGGCTAGCTCCAAAATTCTCTGTCAGGGAAAGAAGCCATACTGTGATGAAGGCAATCTGGGAGAAAGCCAGGGTATTTTTTCCCCATCAAATATCTACCAAGTTTTGACAAATTTTTTTTGACACCAACACGTTTCGATTCAGTGAATCTGAACTTCCTGATTTAAAACATGTCCCACCAGAAAATGTCCAACTATTTCTGGAAGGGAGATAGCAATTTAACTTATTAATAGAATTTAAGCTTTGTGGATTTAACTTTAAAACCAAACCACTCTTCTATGAAAATTAATTATTTATGAGTCATAACAGTTTTACTTAGTTTTCTTTCTCAGGGAAAGGTAATTGAACTCAACAGTGCTGTTCTAATTCATTGCCCATCATACTGGAAATTCCCCTCAACAGCAAGTGTAACCCTTAAGGATGTATTCCCATCTGAGGTTTTCTTCTCTGTTGGAGAACCATGCAATAGTTTCATGTGTTATGCATCTTGCACTCCGAAAATGGTAGTGACAGTCTTTCCTCATTTGGCAGGATTTCTGCTATCCAGTTTGTTTGGGGTTTTGTTTTCTTGTGGTTTTTTAGTTGGTTTGTTTGGGTTTCTTTTTTTTTTTTGAGAAGAGAGAGGGTTGGGTTGGGATTTTCATTTCTTTGTTTTGATGGTATTAATGCCTGCAGCTGTTTCTCCAGATTTGTGACAGAGGGAATTTTTGAGGAAAGAAATCTTTTGGGGGTAAGAGAAAGATATTTTTAGGGGTTGTACGTGCATGTTTTGGTTTTATTGATAAAAGAGAACACCAAAAGAATCTACCGGAAATGTTTGCTACCACCCTTCACCCTGTTGCCATGCTTGTAATTATACTGGGACCTGAAGTTATTCAAACCACTTCAGGCTGTGATCTTCTCTGATCACAAAGGCTAAATAGGATCAGAGCTACCCAGTGTTTAGCTGAAGGAAGTCCAAGGAAAAACCCAGGTAGCCGGGAGTGGGATGGAGGAGGCATCTTTGCTTCAGAGTGGAGCCTGTTGCTGCCAGAGGCAGCGTGTATCCACAGCACTAGGCCATGCACTCCTGTGTAATTAAGCCCCACTCGGCACAGAAGCAGAAGATCTAAGATGGAAACATTCCTAGATGAAGCTGTACAAACAGTCTGTGTTCCCAATTGGTTTTGTCATTCCATTTATCTGCTTTTCTACCTTCTGTAAAACTAGTCCCTTATGCCTGATCCAAAGCTCCTGTGATCTATGCATATCCTCTGTTTTCTGTTGGGATATTTTTATAATTACATTTGCCAGTGTCTAAGGTGAGACAATTCTTTTGAATACAGTGCACAGCCATTCCGCTCTGCATGGATTTAATCTTTGTTCACTGCTACTCAGTACAAAGAAATCTGATACAGCCCCACAGGTTTAAGTACAATCCAAATTAAACTTGATCATATCTCACAAGCTCTTCATTATTCCTGAAGAAATCTCTCATGTACCAATAGAGCAGCTGTTCTAATCACGTTTTAATGCCTTTTGTGGATGTTTTTGGGAAACCTTTCCCCTGCTATTTTCTACTTACTATCCTGCATTACAGCTGTTGACCTCTGAGCATGTGAGCAGTTTGAGACACCATACGTATTGGAATTTTTTTTCACTTTTTAATTAATTTTACCCAATCAAAAAATTTGCCCTTATCAGGAACACTTACATACTCAATACGATCCAGTATAAGTGAAATTGTTTGAAATGGTTATTCAAATCCTTGTAGCTGGTGCCTCGTTCTGAGGATCTTATTGTATGTTAACAATTTTATCTGATTTTTCTTGAGCTATCATCTTCATCTACTAAGCCATCAGCAAATAACTCAGCAGCTTTCACCATTTTTACACTTTTCACACCTGCATCATATAGGTGGCTCATAGTCCTGTGAAATCACCGGAAGTTTCCTTATATATTTGCAAGTAATTTGCAATTCATTGTCAGAAAAACTTTTATAAATTCCATGATATATTACCATGCACTTTTTATTCTAATAAATTCATTTTATCGCTTCGCTCATTAAGGGCATACAGTACTTCTGTTGTTCATGATGCCTCTGAACTTTGTGTCATGGACAAATTTCATTAATATTCTCTCGTGAATTAAGATATTTGAGAATACTGATCATCTGGTTCATCCTGGACGAATGCCCCTCCCATCTTAGAGTTTCCTCTTCATCATTGCCTACTGTCACTCTCTCTATAGTAAGATCCATACTTACAGCTCATTTACAGACTTCATCCTCTCCATCTTCTGCAAGTGGCATTTTATTTTAAAAATCACCAAAGTCTTTGAGCAGCCCCATTTAAATTAAACCATTTGCCATGGGACCAGATGATGCCAGAGGTCCTTTCCATCCATAACTACTATAATGGTTCTTTACACAGATTGGCAAGATCTCTTTTATTTCTCCTCTCTAAAAGAAAAAAAAGTTATTTAATACTCTAAGTTAGACTAACATGGCCTGTTTTGCTAAGCAAATTTCAAATTTGTTCCATTTTTTAATTTACCTACATGTCCTGACTTGAAAATATGACATGTATCCTGTACATATGTTGTGATTTTTGTTTTATATGTGTTATGCTACACTGCACATGACTAAGCTTGAGTTAAATGCACTTCTCCTTCTAGGGTTGAACTGAAAACTAAAGAAGTTAATTAAGTAACTAAAAACTTTTCAGTATTCCCAATCATATTTTACTTAATGATCACTCATCTTTTTTAGTTGCATCTGTTTTATCTTTCTAACTCTTAGTTGTGTGGGCTTTTGTTGACAGAATTACTTTAACTTGGATTTCCTCATCTTTACCTTTGAGGTTTAAGTTCTTGAAATGTTTTCAGTCTCTTAAGCTTAAGATGTCTTTAAAATCTGGCATTTTCTTGATAGGAAGTTAGGAGAAGAAAAGAGGTAAGTCATGTGTTCATCTTTTTATTTACTTATACATGTTGAATTTTTTCTGCTTTTTTCAGGCATTTTTCACTTAAATTATGTCTATATTCTGTGCAATTTTCAAATTTTTTTCAAATGGGAGCATAAGACATAAAAGCAGCCTCTGATTCATCAATAGCATATTCAGAGATCTACAATCATTATATTATTTGGCTGAATTGCCATGAGGGTTACATTTGAAGGGGACTGCCGCTGTTCTGTTTCTCAACCCTACTTTTACTTTCATACCACTTGCCCTTGAACAGATTTACAAATTCCTATATGTTCCTATTTTTCATCATGTAAATAAGGAGTAAGTCAAGTGAGATTCAAACAGCTCTCTCATGAAAGGATAACTACTTAATAGGACAAGGTAAAATTAATTTTAGAAGTACATTCCTGACATATTGTAGGTTGACTGGCCTTTTGAACAATTATCTTTTCAGTGGTTTCTCTTAGGACAGTAATTTCAGTCCTAAGCACTGAAAAGGATGGGCTATGCCAATAAGCCTTAATATGAGAGGGAATTTTCCCTGCCTCAGGTTCTGATTGGAATGCAAGATATATTCACAGTGACAGCTATACATTTACTGAACATGTTTCAAACGAGTTGCTGGAAGCAGAGCAAACAGTTTTATCTACTCTGCAAACCTTTCAGCTTACCAATAAAGCTTCTGCTTGAAAATGATCTTCTGTAATAAATGCATCTGTACATGCACTGCAATCAATATTGTCTTAAAAACAAGGAAAACTGAAATAGTTGTGGTATGCAAGCTATGTATTTTTTTCTAAGTTTAGTATTAAACTTTATTTATGTAACTTTAGGCTTGAGTTTTCTTTCTGCTATTAGTTATCATTATTTTGGAATAAACAGCTAAATCATTGTTATCATGAGTGTTTTTCACTCTGGATAAATTAATGCTATTCTTCTTTTTTTTTTTTTTCAGTCTTCTTTCTTAGAAATTCTCTAATTATTTAGAGGCAGTTCTTTACATAGATTAGACAGAGCTTCAAGGCTCTGTATTTTAAGAAAAGACATGGAATTAAAAACAGGTTTCACCTACTCACTAACAATATCTGGTCTCATTAAGTGAATGAATGGGACATATGAAAAATTCAGTTGACTGCCAGTCTCTAGGGATTGTGACCAGTGACACAGGTCCACCATGCAGCTGGATACAAGTGACATCTTTCAGTGATCAATACCAGAGTCTACTCTTTCAAAAGTACTTGACAGCACAGGGAATTCCAGTTAGACACCACACAAAAATTTTTCACCAGAAGGATGGTCTAACACTACATCAGTTTGCCCCAAGAAGGTTGTGGAATTCCTATCCTCAGAGATATTCAAAACTTGGCTTGGTGGTTCTTAAGCTAGCAGAGCTTATTGGACCTGCTTTGCACAGAGCTGGATTCAACTTCCAGAAGTCTCTTCCTACCTAAATTATTCAATGATTCTACAATTTAAGAGATGTTCAATTGTTGCTTCTTAATTGGTCTAATGAGCAACATCTTTTTCAGGGCACCAGATTTAATAGAACTTAAATTTGTCTAAAAGAACTGAAGTTCTTTTAAAAATACTGCTAAATACATTGTACATGCAAATCAGGACTGAAGATATGTATTTTAGGTTTACAAATTATGACAAATCTGCCATTCTTCCTCAAGAAAATGTGCTCTTGTGCACATCCTTTCAATAATATTACATTTCAGTAAAATACTGGTGAATAGTGAACTATTCAAATGTATGTAAAACTCCTCAATTAAACCTGGTTCTTGACAATTATAACATCTTCACAGAAATACTTTCCAGCCAGCCTTCTTCCCCTGACACAGATAGATCTTTTGCTGATATGATTGACCTCTAGGCCATCTTAATGCAGATAGATGGTGAAAAACAATTTGATCTTTTGCCTTGTAGGTCCAAGCTTAATCTGATAAAAATCTCTGCAATTACAGGATTCATCAGAAATAAAATCCACAGAAAAATTCAGCCTAAGACTTAATAAAAATGCAGATTAGTAAATTGATTCACCCTACAAAGTTATTTGTTCAAAAGCCTTCTTTCTTAAGTAATACTTAACATTTTGTACTACTGGGTTTTGAAGTATATCCTCAGGTACTCAGAATCCTTTTTTTGCAGAGAAGCAGTGCTTGGGACCAATTTAACCTGATGCAAGTGAATACTTTTACTCATGTAAGATTTGCATGCCTATCAGTGAAAAATAAAGAGCCCCTGTACTATTTTTGATCCTTTTCTATTAGTGATATAATTCCAAAAATATGTCAGAATGTTTAGAATTATTTTCTTTTTTTTTTTTTTTTAAATACGATCATTAGTACCCTGAATGAAAATATAATCTGATTGCTAAGTTACTTAGTTTTTATTTGGTATCTCATCTGGCAATCACATTTCATAAACATGAAACAAGTCATGGTCATTTCTGCAGGAAAGAAAAGGGGCCTGGAATATTTCATTCATTTCATATTCATTCTTCTTCCTTATGCCTATACCTTATGTCATAGACCCTTCAAATCACTTACTTTTCCTAAGTTTCAGAATTAGTACATGCTAACCACAAACTCACCCAATGGACAATTAATGTGGATTTGCAAAAGAGCTATCATGCCTTGTTTCACTGTTATTTCAACAGAGCATCCTTCCCTACAAAAGCAGCTTTTTTTTTTTTTTTTTTTGAATAGCAAGGGTTTGAAGTAAGTATTCAATAATTCAATAGCATGTTTCTTCTATGCAATTTGATGTGGCCAAGATTCCTCTGAGCTTCTTCTTTTATTTGAAAATTCAAATTCCCTATAACATCAAATACTTGAGTTATTGCAAGAGATTTTTACAATGGCTTTGATTCCCAAAGGTACTGTAAATAATAAAAAAATGACTAACATGGTTTTGTTTCAAGAATAGCAAGTTCTGAAAGGATAACAGGTTCACATTTGAATCTAGTCAATAAAAAATTTTTCTGTAACATAGCCATAGCAGACATAAGTTGCAACATTGGCAACATTTCTCTTTAACATCCTGAGATTAAAAATTATTTAGTAAAATGTAATGATTAAAGTACAATACAAGAATTCAAGAACATTTAATACCACTGTTCTCAAAGGGGCACGTTTTAGAAATTTTGATCATACTGCAATCTGCTCAAAGCTGTTAAAGTATGGATAATTTCGTTCAATTTTCCAGTAGGTTTCTGCCTTGAATAAGTAAATAGTGGGTAATGGTTTGTGTCAAAGTCCTTGTAACACTCCATTAAACATAAAGCATGACAATCTGATCAGATGTCTCTTTTATAGTCAGAAACTGACTTGTGACTTTGGGAGTTACTCAGCTGCATCAGGTCACATCAGAAGTCTAGTCTTTTCATCTTCTAAAAATCCCTTATGGCTTTACATCTGACAAATTTTGAATCATAGCATCATGACCTCACTTTTAAAACTGCATTTGATATAGTCCAAGCACTGTTACTGAATGGAAAGCACAACACTCTTCTGCTGGGGACTATATAAAAGGAAACCTTCTCTCTTTTTTTTCTTTATTTTTTTTTAATGCTTTAGTTTAAATCATATCCTTAAGCTTCAAGTATTTCACTTACATGAAAAGAAATTAGAGTCCAGCTTAAAATACACACAAAATCAAGGGAATTCGGAGTTAGAAAAGAATCACTTGTCCATTCAAACATTAGTATTTCATGAAGAAAAAGATTAAAAACAAACAAGCACTCATTTAAATAACATAAGCTAGAGATTCCAGACAAATATGGTATCAGAGATCCTCTGTGTTGTGCATAGATATCAGTACACTCTGCCTATGTATAATCTTTTTTAGATTTAAAGTAACATTCAAAATCTAAAATATGATGATTCCCCAAATGAAGCTTTTCATATTTCAGAAACTATTTGCTCATTTGTTTTTTTTCTTTCAGGGTAATCTTACTTGTCTGAAGTTCCAAGAAAAGGAAAGACTGGGACATGGTGAGGGAGAGAGTAAAGATTCAAAGGATAGAAGACAGAAGAACATCAAGGGAAGGTGAAGAAAAAAACCAGCTTGTTCCCAGTGTTCACCAGATTAGGAGATCAGTGGAACCTCTTTAAAGTAAAGGGACCAGTCTCAGTGAATTGAGAAGAGAATCATTGGGAAAGACAGGCAAGATAAAACAGACACTTTATACTTTCCAGATTATTTCCCAAAGCCAAATTTGTGGTTTTGCACCTTTGGCATACTGAAGTATTACAGTTTGTAGCTAAACCTTAGCTTTTTCCCTGCCACAGGGAGAGACTTAAATAATGTCCCCTTCCTGGCTAATATTATAGAAGATATAATCTATCATTCCTGGAACACTGAAATTGTGAAAACAATTTGATGGTATTATAAACAGTGTTTCCATAAAATTACTAACATTTTAGATGTCTAATTTTATACAATAACGTATGACTGAGCTATGTCAGCTCATCTGATAAGGTGCATCACCTCTCACTCAAAGCCATTCCTTCTCACATTCTGGGAAAAATGCTGCTACAAAACCAGAAAATTAATAATATGAAAAAGAGGTAATGTCCAGCTAGTAGCATTGTCTTAGAGTGCACTAGATGACAGTCTTTCCAGGAAGAAAGACCCTAATTCTGGTATCAGTTTTATACAGGAGTTTTTGTATGGACTTGCTGGTGAAATCACCCTTCCTCTCCTATAATTCCATATGTTGACAATGGATTTTTTGGGCAACATTCTCAAAAGCTTTGTTGTTCAAATATAATTTCAGTGTCATCACTGCTACTTTTCTGCAACAGCAAGATTATATTTCAATATTGTGTTTATTTTGAAACTAAAAGTTGCAAGTAGTTCCATCATATTCTGTCTTTTTCATGAAGTCTGCCTTTCTGGGGCACCCATGTACAGGAGTGTGTGTTTTCCTTTACCTCTGCCTCGTGCAGCAGAGTTTGGGGAAATGGCTGGTATGGGTCTGTGTTCTGGATTTGTGCTGAAAAGAAAGTTCATAGCCTATGGACGTTTCTGTCATTGCTGGGCAGAACTTACACACAGGCAAGGCCTTTTCTGATTTTCCTACTGCCATGCTGAAAAGCAGGCTGAGGGAACATGGGAGGTTGGGGAGGAGTCACAACCAGGACAGGTGACCCAAACTGACCAAAGGGATATTCCAGGGCATATGACATCATGCTCACTATATAAAGTGGGAGTAAGAAGGAGAATGGGACAGGTGTTTGGAGTGTGTGGTGGTGCCTCCTTTCTCCCTGCCAGTGTGACAGAGTGATGGAATTTGTCTTCCCAAGTCACCTTTATGTGTGATGAGGCCCTGCTCTCCTGGAGATGGCTGAACACCTGCCTGCCCTTCAGAAGAAGTGAATTAATTCCTTGTTTAGTTTTGCTTGAATGTGTGGCTTTTGCTTTCCCTGTTAAATTTTCTTTAACTCATAAGTTCTCTGCCTCTTACCCTTCCCCCACTGGTGGGGGAGTGAGCAGCTGCTTGGGGCTTGGTTGATGGCTAAGCTTACTGTGGCAGCCATACAAAGTAGAGTATTGGCATAGAAAAAACACATTTTAATCAATTAGAAGGAATAATAATTATATCCCAGTTAATTCAAATTAGCTTCTTAAATCCCTTCTATAGAATAAGAACCATTTGTAATATTAAACTTCACTAAGGAAAACACAATCTTTTTTCTTGGTGGAAGGGGAAAATTTAGTTAAAGCATGGTTCATGCTCCTGACTTTAAGCCTCTGATATGAACTGAAAAATTAAAGGAAGTTTAGTCTAAATTAGAGCCTTTTAAAATATCCACAAAATAGCAACCTATTGTTCTCATGGGATTTCAGACTCTTATGCTTAATATCCAATAGATTGGCAAAGGCAAACTCTAGACCAAATATTTGGTGTAACTTGAGTTTTGCCCATTATTCTTTCTTCTTGCTGGCTGAAAAAAAAAATCTTGATGTAATTGTACCCTGGAGAAAAACAGTTTCTAACAAAGCACAAAGCCAGGTGCAGGAGAGCTTTTATTACAAACAAACATTCTTAAACTGAGGCCTGTGACCTATTTAGGACTGTTTAGGATTTTACTAGTTGTAAAATAGATACCAAAACACTGAGATATCTACTGGGTTTAATATTCAATGAATTGTTCTAATGAGCATCAAAAAAAGGGATTTTAAATAATTCTTAGCAGATTTTTTGTTAGTAAAGTCATTAAGGACGTATAGAGAAGCAAATTTAAATAAATGAAAATAACACTTTGCAATACAGAAATAAAATATTTATGAATCTTTTGAGACAATCATTTTAATATGAAATAGCACAATTAACTCTTGGGCAATGTTTTCTTATTAACAACATACTGTGAGGGGAGTTGTCTTAGAAAGTTTATTTACATTTTGTTTAGCAAAGGAAGAAATATATGTGTTTTTCAACAGAATTCAGAAAACTTTTTGAAATAAATCATTATAAATGCAAACAGGTTGGATTTGAAAAGGGAAATTCTAAGCACTTCCGGGTTTTAGTACCGATTTCATACAAAAAAGTCTTTGACCCATCTCCAGAAGTGAACATGGTATCTGTTCCATAGCATAGTCCTCTTTATGTTGCACAATGCCTCACTTGCACAGAAGTGAATTTCATCCTTTATACCTTGAAATCAAGAAGTCCAGGAACTATGCACTCATCTTCATGACCTTCAGCCATTGTAGTAGGGTGGTCAGAAGAGAAAATATGTGCTAGTAAATTAAAAAGTCTCAGTGAAAAAGTCATAGAAATTTAACAATTAGGTTTCATTATTACAATTTTTCTTTGAAGTTATGTTTTTTTATATTGTCAAATTTTAGGCTTTTACTATAAACTGACATTCTTTTTCTATGACCCTAGCCAAGTTCAGCATTCTTCGTTTTCTACTTTATGTTAATGAATTTACTACAGGCCATAATTATATTTGGGTTTAACAGAACTCTGGTACTGACTGCAGGTGACAAGGTTTTGGTAGTGGGGCTGGAGAGGTGACCTCTGTAAGTCAATCAGAAAGAGCCAGCTTAGCCAGCTCCCAGATGGACCCACTACTGGCTAAAGCTGAGCCCATTATAACATATTTGAGAAAGGGTAAAAAATGTGGTGTGGCAGCTGTTGGAAGAGTGAGAACTATGTGGGAGAAACAGCCCTGCAGACACCAAGGTCAGTGTAGAAGAAGGGGGAGGAGTTGTTCCAGGGGCCAGAGAAGATTCTCCTGCAGCCTGTGAGGAAGACTGTGGTGAGTCAGGCTGAGCCCCTGCAGCCCATGGAAGACCACAGGGGAGCAGAGATCCACCTTCAGCCTGTGGAGGAGCACACACTGGAGCGGGTGGATGTGATTTGAAGCTGCAGGTTGCGAGGACACCCTGTTGAAACTGGCTCCTCTCAGGAACTGAGACCCATGGAGAAAAGGTCACACAGGAACAGGTTTCTACCATGGCCTGTGACCTTTTCAAAGCAGTCCATTCCTGAAGAATTATACTCCACTGAAAGGACCCATGCTGGAGAACTATGTTAAGGACTGTATCCTGTGGACAGGTGAGGGACACCATGCTGGAACAGGGGAACAGCACAAGAAGGAGGAGGAGTAGAAATGAACTGTCACAAATTGACCACAACTCCTGTTCCCCTTCGCCCTCTGCCACTTGAAGAGGAGGCAGAAGTGAACGTAGGAGTGAAGATCAGCCTGGGGAGAAGAATGGGTGGTAAGAAGAAGCTTTTAGTTTTGTTATTATTTCTAACTATGCACACCTGTTATTAACTTGAAAAAAAAAATAATTTGCCAAAGTCAAGCCTGTTTTTATGTGACAGAAACTAATGAGTGGTCTTCCTGTTATTACCTCAACCCACGAGCATATTCACAGCATTTTCATCTCCTGTTCTGCTGAGGAGGAGACCTGAGAGTATAATATGGGCATCAGGTGGCCAGCCAAGGTTTGCATGTCACAGTCCTTTGTGATACACAGGGTTGGCAAACCAGACCCAGTAAAACTGTGAAAATAAAATATAAGCAGTTTCATGGGATTGGATATCTGAAGTTCATTGATAACTTCTAGGATGAGAAATTTCTAGTAACAGCAGACTTTCACGTAGGTAACAAATGGAGTAGTCTTAACAAAGAGCTTACATGAAAAAGAAGAAAATTGTGCCCTTTATAAAAGTTAGATGCATCCCACTGTGAATCGGGACAGCTATGGGAGGTCATTCTGTACATAAGACCTTCCTTCTCTGAAATGTTGACAAAGCACCTTCATGGAGAAGAAAATGAAATTCTAGTGACTTTGGCTCATCATCAGATTAAAAACAGATTTCAGTAATTTTAGGACCTGCAGCAAAAGGTATTTGAGAATCACTTGCCAGGCTAGGGCAGACAGGCTGTATTGACCAGGAATAAGACCAAAGACATAAAAACAGCACGGAGACAGTAGTCATTTTCTGGAAAGTTGCTTTTGGAAGCTCTGGGCTGCTTGTGAGCTTGAAGTGCAAAGTCTGCAGTCTGGAAAGTGGTTAGACCCAGCCTCTTTATGATTTTTTTTTTTTTTTCTTTTCTTCTCTCCAGGGCACTGTAGAAGGAAAAGGAAGGAAAGAGAGGGGGATTTGGCTCATGATGACCAATTAGAGGTCTATCATTTGTGTGTGTGAACATAAACAAGCAGTTCTTAAAACCCAATAAGGGAGCAGCAGATCAAACACAAAAGTAAGGTGACAAAGTCATGATCAACACACAGAGCCACAGCAAAACTCCTTTGGAATAGGCAAAAGGAGGGTTTTTTCCTGTGATTTAATAACCAGCTGAGTTATGTTCATGTGGGACACATTTCCACACTTTCTTTATTATCCACTGATCTCCAAGGCTTCAGTGCATTAATTTAAAAATCACCGTTCTAGTATATCTACTTGCAGGGTTAGAGCAGATATATTCTATCCTGTATACTTATTTTGAGGAAAGAATGTACATTTTTAGAATCATGTTCCAGCTTCACAACTTAACTAACAGTTCATAGAATTCACTATAACAATGTGTTTATAAGTACTTAGACTTGGACAAGCTACTAAATCTGGTTGATTGACAGGTTTTTTTAGTAGTGTTTTCTGTGATTCTGCTGAAAAGAAAACTTCTGATCTACAAGGTTCAATTTTCAATTTAGTATCCCATTTTAATACATGTAAGACTGGTCCTGGCATACTTTTCTAATTAACATCTTCAACTGCCTTAAAATAAAGAACTGGAAGAAGCCATATTACAGTGACCTGAAATGACTTAATTGTAGAAAGGAATAACATGCACTCCAGAGCCAGTATATGAGCACCTCAAAGTTTCTGGAAAAAAAGCCAAGAATTTGTGTGCACCTTAGTCCCTCATCCAGCAGAAAGTATTTATCAGTTGAGTATTCCATCATTTGTTATGTGTATCACCGCATTCCCCTTAAATAATTGTTTACTGAGATTTATCTTGCATAGTAATTTAGATTTTAGTTAGGCAGCAGTTTGCTCTATTGGTTATTATTCTAAATGAAAATAAATATGGAAACAAACAATAAGCCTGAGACCATGTCCCTGTGCCAATAGCATGCAGAATTGTCCAGTAAATTAAAATAACCAACAAGAGCTGTCAAGCTCCATAGTGTCATTTCAAATCTCTATAAGAAAAATCAGGCTTTATATTATTAACAATAGCTGTAATACATATTTTTTCCTTAGCAAAATGCAAAAGTGACAGCACATGATCTCAAATGCCAATTAATATAAGCAGCAGAAAACATCTTTTGAGAGAAAAATGAAACAGCTTTCTATTGCTTATTTGAGGTGCACTGTAACAGCAAGAGTAGCTAATGTACATACCCATTATATTGTCTAAGGCACAAATATGTGCTCAGTAGCAGGAAGTCCCTGCCCAACTGATAAAAAAGGAGGACTACTCTACACGATTCAAAAAAAAAAAAAAAAGTGAGGTTAAAATTGGGTTATTATTCAGCCTGCTTTAGTTTTCAAAAGCCTATTTTATTTTTAACCCTTAGAGAAATGATTCCAAGCAGATTTAAGTTTTGGAATGATTAACCTTTTCTGTATTTTAGGGACTAATGGTCTATTTAAAAGTTTATTATTAGAAAAAAGGATTGTTCTTTTATTTGCTCTATCTGAAACACCTATTTCTGAACTATTTAAAACAATTTCAAACATACATATTCAAAAACCAACTATAATTTGAAAACATATTTATTAATCCTCTGGAAAAAATAGAACAATTCAGTAAAGTTAATAAAGTCAGATCAATGATAAGTATATATTAACAGGCTTTTAGGTTTGGGATATGTTTCATTTAATGAAATTGCCACTATGATTGTCAGTAGTAAATGAATTATAAATAAAATATATATTCCCTATGTGACCTAGTGGTTGGAATTCAGCTCCAGGGATCAGACAAAATTAATTTGATACTGTTATTTCAATATAAAGCAATAATCTACAAAAGAAAGTCACCACACACAAAGTGGGAAAAATCTTTGCTATGTGCTAAAGAATGCCAGCAGTCAGAAAGACAAGGGGTAGATTTATTTTCTGTCTTCAGCAAAGTCAGAGGAATACCTGAAGTAATATATATTAGACCTCAAAACATTTTATGGGCTGAAGGAAAGTTAAAGTTGGAGTATGAGTGTAAATCACACATGGAATTGTGGTGGAATTAATGAAGTAGGGCAATTGCTTTTTTCAGTTATAACTTTTAGTGTTCTTCATTTTGCAGTTTGTACTGATTTAGAATCCACAGACAGTGTCAGAATGGAAGAAAGTTACTCTACAAGATTGCTTCTGAGTGAGGAAGTGTCTGTCTTAGGTTGAACTTTACTCTGGGTGTATTCAGTGTGGTTTTGGAAAGAGTGCGTCATGCAGAAGAGATAAAATACAGGGTTGCAGGTTTTCTTTTTGTAGGTGTGCAGGTGATAAAGCATATGGTTCCTCTTATTTGCAGAATTTTATCATTACAGAAAAATTTTTATAAGGGTCTGTAATCTAATCAGAGTAACCAGAGTAAATGCCAAATAATCACTTTCTTCCCCACCTATATGCCTACTTTAAGAATATTACTTGCATTTAAAATAATAGCTGCAGCTACATGCACAGCTAGTAACTCTTGGGTAACTATGGAGCATTGAAGAGAGTTTAAACATTACTTCCACAGGGCTACATCATTCTAATAGCCACAAGGTTATTCATTTTTACTGAGTAATATGAGACTCTGTGGTCAGAGAGATTGAATCATCATGATTAATATTGTCACATCATCTTTGGATCATCTCCCCATCTGCTGATTTGAGAACAAAAGGATGGGAACCTCTAGGGAAGCACTGGTACCTACTGCCCCAGTTTACTTCAATACTATTCTTTTTCCTCTGGTACCAGTGTTAAAGGTCAAAGTGGCAGTTTTAAAGGCCCCTGGCATACTGGGAAGGCTTTTTCTTCTTGTTTTGTTTTTTGGGTTTATTTGAGTAGAACGTCAGTGAGGCCTCCTGGCTCTCTCAGAACCTTTAAAAGCACAGTGCATATAACCCAAAACCACTGAAAAGGAGCAATAGATGTAAACACTATATTTAGTATGAAAAGTAGCATTCATACTACATTTCCTCCTCATTCTTTATGAATACCAACAGAGGTGATTTTGAAGAAGAATGTTGGACAGTAACCCCACACATTGTGCCAATTTTACCTTAGAGAGATCTAAGATCCATTAAGTGGATCACAGGATTTGTACCATGTTTTTTAAAGCATTCTCCTCCATTACAGATGCTTCATGGGATCTGGGGACTTTTGACCTTGAAAATCGCACCCAGTATGTTCTGTGATCCCACTAATGAGAACATTTCTATGTAATTCCTGGGTACTTTTGCTCACTTATTTTTAAACAATATTTTTACAAAGCACAACCAGCTGCAAGCTTCTCTATTTGTCTGCAAACATTTGGAAGAGTTTGCATGGTTTGAACAATACCTAAGCCTTATGCCCTACTTAAAGTGATAATAACAGTAAGTCCTCAGCTTGAAAAAATCATTTCTTAGAAGACTGTATCAACCTGTATTCATAAGGACAAGTTTCCAGAACAATGGGGAACTGAACAGAGCTCCAATTTGCACTTTGGGTGTGGAAACAAGGTGTAAAAGGACTTTTACCCTGTGCAAGACCGTATTCATGAAGTTTGGCCAGTGATAGCTGCAACATGAAATCTTCATCTCCAGACTTGCTGCTTATGAAAAGCAGAGATCAATGAACAGCTAAGTGAAAAAAGTGCTTGATGGGGGAGCTAGAAGTAGTGACTTGTCACTGCTTGTCAATAAACCAGCAATGAGCCTCTGCCTCTGAGAGGCAATCTAAAATGATTGCAAGGAGATAACAGGTATGAAATATCTCAACTCCCTTTTCATTTATCATTGATCTGAAATTGCTTGCTAGAGCCTGAGTGAAGCCTGTGCTGACCTACTTGGCATTTAAACATGTACCTGCTCCCTGGCCGAGCCCCATGTCTTGCCCTTGCCTGCCCAAGCCACACTCAGTTCAGTCCAGGCTCCTTTCAGTGAAGCCATGTGTCACTTCACTGCCACCTCAGTTGTTTCATGGGGGCCTGGGGTGTCTCTCAGGCTCCTGTTACACGACAAGCTGTGTTTTACATTCCTTTGTAATTTGTCTCACACCTCACCCTCAGGTCATAAGACTTGCATTGCTTCTTACAAGAGAGAAAAATTTTGTTTGACCATGCTCAAATTGGACTTAGCAGCTTTCCCATCATGGCAAAACAGTCACAGATCAGACAGAGGACTCTGCTGAAAACTTCTCTCTGTCCCTTCATTAACTAAACTAATCCCAAAACAGTTTTTGTAAAATACAATGTTTTTTATATTCAGCCAAACACAAACAGTATGTACGAACAGGGCTGAAATAACAAGCTTGCATGAGATTTTTTCCTAAATTTATGCTTTGTTTGCAAGTATGTGTGGACTCCTCTTTGCCCAGTTGCACCTAGATCTGTGTAGCAGCAAACATAAAATTGTGCTGCACTCTCTCAGCACCTTCTCTTTGAGACTGAGGAACTGCATATTTTTGGGGTCATGACTAAAGCCAGATGACCTGGGTGAACACATCGCAGAAACCAGTGCCAAACCAGGGACAGGAATGGACTAAGGTTCCTTCCCTACTTATAATACCTGTAAGTCCCTTCCTATAAATACATGCATGCTATTCCACTCAGCTTCTTTTTGTTTCTATCTCCCTCTTTAGAAATAATATTTAACTATAAGGTGTCCCTTCAGCCCTAAGTTATGTCCCTAGCCTCATGCCCTACAAAACAAATCACTGGCTTCATTATAGTAGGTGAGATAGCATTATCTAAAGTCTGTTCACCTGCATATTTCTGAAGAGTATTTGGAAAAAAAAAAAAGTCTGTTATTTCTTTCCTGGTCTTTATAATTGTTTCATTTCCTTTCATTTTCTCCACAGAAATTTATTTTGGTCAAACTCCACACCACCTGCAGTATGGTAAGAAATAGGTAAATTAATAAGCATATTATATTTATATAATACATTAGTGAGAAATCCTGCATTTTCCACATCTTATGTGACTTAGTAAAGCAATTGAGCCATATTGGTAACTATCCTAGAAAGTTTGGTTGCAAACTCTATTTCTGATAGTATATTTGTTGTACCTAAAAGTAAAATGTTTCTTGGAGTAATCTCTTATTAACTATTTTCATAAAATAATAGACATTAGCTTCAAAATGTCATTTTCCTAGATCAAAATTTTATATTCTGTCCTATGCCTTTATTGCCCCAAACCATCCTTTCAATATGCCTATTTTTTGCTCCATCTAGTTTTAACTTGATGTCTCCAAGTAAAATAAAGCCACAAAATTTGTTGGCTCTCTCCTGATGTCTTCATTCTTCCACAGGGATTTTCTTTCAAGGCTCATGTTTGACAATACTCATTCCAAATGCAAGGAGGAGTGGAGGGATGGATGGATGTTAAGTGCCTGTACTGCTTCTTTTGACTCTGTTTCCCCAATTCAAGTACATCACATTGCACCACACACTCATCCCTAGTTTCTCATTAATGATAAACAGCAGGTTATCTTTCATGGTCACAGAGCACTTATCCCAAGTTGACCAATGTACCTGCTGCTTTCCTTGTGGAAATGGGTGTAGGTGCTGCTCAGGTCTGAGTTATGTCAGCTTACAGGCACTGGGATCACGACCTGAGGAAAATTACTTTCATTTTTTGTCTGTAATAGAGCAAGAGGATGTTAACCTTCCCTCCCTTTGTGTTTTCCTATAGCTTGTGTATTTTCACTGATACTCTCAGCTGCATTCCTACAACCAGCTGTCTGTGTTTTTAGTGAGGATAGGAACTGATTTCTGGCTCATGTTATATTATAACTTCCAAGCAAAATACCAAAAGCTATGTCCTTTGATATCTTCATTGACAGTATTCCGGACCTTAACTGGGTGTGTGCAGAAATATGCTCTTCAGACAGCAGACACAGCTTCATGTTTGGAACTTTCAGCTGCATTTGATATCCTACTAGCATATGACATTTTATTTTCCCATATGGGATCAAACTTGAGTTCCAGAAGCCATAGTACCAGGATACTCTTAAATGTCTCTCTCCCATGCACCCTGCTTCACCTTCATGACAAGGTGTTCTGAAAATACCAACAAGAAACACTGGAATAAGCAGTAATTTGTAGATGTTTGATGAGAAGAATCAGCTATCCAAAAATCATAGAACTGAGAGGAATGAGTAGTGTGCCTTTCTGGCAGATTTATTACATGGTTAACTGTATTAATTGGAAACCCAAAAGCCATTCTGGCTGGAAATAGTGGGTCACTTTTCTGATGCTCAGAACACTCTTCTAAACATTAGTTGGCAAATTCTTCCCAGCTAAAACTTCATGTACTGTTTCTGTAAGTGTTCTTCCCTTCATCTCCTTGCATGTGCTTCTTGAGTAATTTACAAACGTTTTCTGACATGACCCTAATCTGTTCTCCTTCCTTGAAAACTTATGAACCTTCTTTTCAGACTAAATCAATATCCCTCTACTTTCAAATATGCTCTTTTCTAGGGCTTTCTGAGGTGAGCTTAACAAAGATGAAGTGGCACATATTTTATGTTAGCACATTTCTAAGTGCTTAATTGTCATAGAATAACCCATAAAACCTCAGTCCCTCAGTTTTAGTCCTTTTTGTCATGTCATATTTTCAACTCGAAGCTTCTTAGGTATGTCAAATTCTGGTACTCCAGTCATCTTAACTGACCCAAACACGCAGCTTTAATCTTGTTCCCATATAAATCCAAAATTCATGAATGAGATTTCCTTATACCAGAGACCATGGGATTCTGAGTGCAGTCAATGTGATTCTGAGCATGCTTAATGTTGAAAGCAGATATCTGGGGGGAAAAAAAATTATGTAAAATTCATTTATTTCCATTTAAACATGTTTCTTGTGTTAAAACCCTGTAGTCAAAGCTCTCTTCCAGGAAACAGGGGTTTATCATCCAGCTTCACCTCTTATATTGAGTGATCCAGGCTATACTTAAAAGGCTAGTCTGAGACCAGGTAAAACAGCTCCTATAATAGTCATAGAACTGCTCATTCAGGCTTGCAGAATTCAAAAGGATCAGATAGACAGTGGACATGAACCAGATTGAGCAGCCTGTGAATGGGGTATTCACAATAAGATGATGGAGGAAGAAAAGATGGATAGATGTGCATGAGATCTAATTCCAAAGACAGAATATGCTGAAAGTAAACAGTTTTAAGGTAAAATACATTCAGAGTCTTCCATTCCTTCAGTTGTGCCAATGAAACATTTTATAGCTTCCATACAGGATCCATTGTAGCCCATTTGACATTCATTCTTGTAGCTTCTTGTTTCTTGACTGGAGCACTTTCTGTTTGTTCTGTCTCTTTTTTGCTTGGTTGAAAAGCCTCAGACACTGGATCCAGCGCTTCCTTTTAGTTTTCCTCTCTAAATTTCTATTTTAAAGACATTTCAAACTCATCCAAACACATTTTAATAAGGGACATTTCTGACCTGAACAAGACAATTCTGATATTCTTCATGGCCATGTAAGTTTTTACATGTCAGTAAGATACAGACCATCTTCCCAAGCGATCTAAGGAAGCAGTGGATGTGATCCACTTACAAGTCCTAACATTTCCTCAAGCCCTACCACTCCAGTGAAGAATGGATATAGACTGGGCAAGGGTGTATCAAATGCAGTGCTGATGTCTTCTTTCTAATGCCCTCCTCCTATCTCAGTGCCTCCGCTGGTCACATGCAGAATCCTGACACAGAGTCATTCCTGAATTGCTCAGGAGCCTCAGGACTTGATTGTCTTGTAAAGGAATATCTTGACTCATTTCCCTTCAATAACTGGTGTGGGAGAATTAGGTTTACCCTGCTTTTAAAAATGTGACACTCAGTTCTACACCTTATCAGCTTAATACAGCACAAAGGTGTGAATCCCTTAATCAACAATTTTTAGGTTCAGACACAGTCTTTATGTCTTTATCAACTGGGTAATTTTAGAGAGATGTTTATAATAATTTCTGTTGCATGATCTTACCTCTACTTCTCCTTTCCCAAGCAACCTGCCAACCTTTTCCCTGACTTTCTCTTTAGCTGACATTGTTTTCAGTATTGTTGTAAGTTATTGTAAAATGTCACTGCCAGAATCCGGCAACTATCACCAACAGACATGGGTGTAGTCAGACATATTTTAAACACCTTGATGTATTGATCTAAGTTAGTGAATCTGCTTCCTTTGTCACTGTAAAAGGTGAAATCCTGCCATTTGAAGAGGTATGTATAAGAAACAGGTCGATGTCAAATAACAAACCAGGTTAAAAAGCAAAAAAAGAAGAAAAGTATATGGCAAAAACTATATCAAAATGTGAACTACTTGTCAGCTGTACAGAAAAGGCCTGGAGAAGACCAAATTCAAGACTTTCTGTAGAAGTCACGACACCCTTCAGCTTCAAGCCTGTTATGTCACTGCTTCACCATTGGTCAATAAGGGTTTAAAGTTATAAATCTTCCCTGGAAGAAGAAAGAAAAAAAAAAAAAAGGAAATATCTACAGTAGCTCTGAAAGATCCCTTCCCCCCCAAACCATTAAGAATGTCAACTGCCCCCCTCCCCTCTTCTGTTTATATAATTCACTTATCAGAGTTATGTGTCAAAATACTACAGTACAGTTTTCTTTGTAGCATCTTCTGATCAAACAGAAAAGGAATGTCATTCTTTAAACTGTGTAAAATAGAAGCAAACTAAAAACATATTAAAAAATATCTAGAATCTATTCAGAGCCTTTTCTACTTCTTAAGAAGTTTTTTAAATGTATTGAGAAAACAGGGACCTGCCTTCTGCAGTAAAAAGAACTGTCAACCATAGAGAAAATTTTTTTTAAAAAAAGGATGGAGGGAGGCAGAGAGGAAGAAGGAAAGGAGAGGGAGAGGGAGAGAGAGAAGGGAGAGAGAGAAAGGAGCGGGAGAGGGAGAGGAGACTTCCTCAATATGAAGAGAAATCTACGGCCCCTGTTTTTGATATAGATATCATATTAGGCAAAGGAAAGGAAAGCTGGATGAATATGTGAAGGTATAGAGCTGCAGGGAGGGAAGTCTAAGAAGAATCAAGGAACCATCATAAATCTCCTGAAAGCAAGACTTTCATGTGAAGCAGCACAAAGATTTCCTGTGAATATTGAACTTTCTTATTACATAATACAAGAAAGGGATAATGCAGAATAAAGTGAACACAATTATATTACACTGGATATTACCAGAAATTAATACAATACCATTTCAAAGTGATTTATGACAGTGGTATAGCTTTTCAGTGGTTAAATAAAGACCTTTATGCACAGAACTGGCTGTCACCTTTGCTAAGTGGAAACACATGCATTTTCATTCCACTGCATATAACAGAGGCATTTTGTCCTGAAATTTAAAAAGCACACCCAATACATCAGTAATCAACCTGCATCTAGGGCTGCTTATAGATCTATGGCAGGTGTGGAAGCTTATGTGGAATCATATAGGCATGTGAATACATCCCATTTCAGCTGTAACTTAAAATTTTATGGAGTCACGTAACTCAAGTTATTCATGACAAACTCTTCACTATATTTCTCTGCATTCATGACTCACATTTCTGAATGCCACCTCCAATCTCTCTTACTTGCCTCCCTACCCCCACTCTCAGCCTCACCAGCCTTTTTTCCTATGGTGCAATGCAGAGTACAAAGAAATGAAACTACAGAGAAGATCAATATAGTATATAGAAAGGAAAACAATTGATGTTGATTTGCTCATTTGCTCCTCTCTGTAATAAGAGTGACTAATCTGCAGTGAAGTTCTCCAGAATTTCCTCAAAAAAGGCTTCTGATGCAAGACACTAGATGGTGTCTTGTCTTTGGTTGAAAGGAGAATTTTACTATTGACAATGGGCAAGTAACAAGTCTCCTAGTCATCTAATCTGTCATGCTGTGTCTTCACTTCCCTGTCTTAATCCTGAAGCCCTAAAGTTAGAGGAAGCCAGACAGACTCATTTCAGTAGTTACTACTAACCTAGAATTTTTTTCCTTAAGTTCTTGACAGAATTTGAAACATTAATTTTATTTCTAATTTTTTTTCTGGGTGTGACTTTGGGTGGGTTGTTGTGGCTTTGAACAGGCAGGAGTGAGGGGCTGTTCAATCCTCAAGGCTAGAAGAACTATATTCTGTGTTTAGTTTAGTTTAATTTTTGGTGTCTGATCAGTCATAGCCTGTCTGAACCACAAGATGTATTTTCCTGCTTATTTCTGTAATGGCTGCATCAAATCTATTCACTTCAGAAACAGCCTTCCTTTGATAGAAAACCTCTTAGATACAAGATGACAATCGCTGTCATTAAAATTTTTGCAATCTAAAAGGTATAAATGTTCAAATAACAATTCCTCTAGTGTGCAGCAGATAAAAACTGTGCTTTGATTTACTTCTTAACACATTACTGAAGTCATCTCTTTGAAAGCTTTACAGCATGATTATTTCCCAGCAGCAGGGTATGCAGAGCCTAATTGAAACAATTAAGGTGACATCTAACACGTTCAGTTGCATTTTGAGGACATTGGTTTGTATTAATATATTTCCATATGAACAACATTAAAATGTATGTTATTCTGTCATTTTGGATAAATTATAATCTTAGAGAAAAATTTTAAAATCCTCTTCAAAAAGTTCTAATGTGGCTAGAGAAAAAAAACTAAAAAACAAACAAACAAACAAACAAAAAAAAACCAAAAAAAAAAAACCAAAAAAAAACCCTGCCTGTGCCTATTTACTAAATTACCAGTACTACATCCTGCAAAAGAAACACATTTATCCAGGACATGAAATGCTGCCTCTTGGTTGTGTATCATTTGTGATAGTGGCTATCTGTTATAATGGAAAAAGCATCAGTGATGCATCAGGATCTATCTGGCAAGGCACTGTAAGGTTCTCAATCACTTGGTCTCTGCAAGGTGACAGATGTTGCAGTTCATGCTTTTTTTCTACAGAAACTTCAGTGCACTGAAAATGTCAGGTTACAGCAGCGGCAAGATCTCCATCTATTTATTCCAAACTGAATATAAGACAAAAGTCACAGCACAGAATTGACTGCCTCTGATACATTAGATGTGTTTCTCTCATTCTGAAATGCTATCAGTTCCTCTATTTCTTTTTTAAGTAATGCAGTAGCATCTCGATCAAGATCAGAATCACTGCCAGTTGAAAAGTTTCCATCATGAATAAACCTGTATTGCCTCCCCCTTTGGCTACAGCCAGTGCAGAAAGCTTTCTCTGGCATGGTGCTCTGGGGTCACACCCAGCCCTCCGTGCTGTCCAGCCTGCTCTGTTCTCAGAGCCTGTCCCTCTTACTCTCTGAGCTACAGAGATAAGTTAAGACACATGTTCAGCAAAAGAGTGAGACAAACAATGGGAGGGGGAAGAAAAAAAAAAAAGAGCCTGATGGTGGCTCAGAACAGGATACACTGTTATTTAGATTATTCTGGTCACTGTTATCTGATTTTAAGCCATTTTAAGTTTTAGAGATAGCAACATAAGCAGAAGCCATATTTCAATTTGTAATGGTAAATATAGAAAGAGGAGGCTAGGCAAGGAGGACTGCTGTTCAATGTATCATGCTTGGTATATGCTGTGAATTTCCAGTTTTTCTCCAGTAACATCTCACTGAAAAATACACATTGAAAATGAGAAGCTTGTTTTCCCTTTAAACTGTCCATTGCTACTTACAGAAAGCTTTTTGTTTTGCTTTTCATTAACTGGCTAGTGTTGCTTTTCCTTTCTCTCAAAAAGTCATTATAACAGTCTTTTGAAACAAGATGTTTATCTCCCTCCCTCCCTCCCTGCCCCCCACCTCATTATTAATACTTTGCAGTGCCCTCATTTAGAGGCCAGAACAATTTTTTGTGCAGCCTCAAGGAGAGGGAAGAGAGTGTAAATCAACATTAATGATTCATTTGTAGCCAGCCCTTGGTATATGAGATTATGTTCTAGGAGTTAATTTTCTTTTAAAATATTATATTTAAAGCTGCTACAACCCCTAAGATGTACATTGTATTCACATGTTTTGTATTCATTCAACTCCCTGAAACAACCCACTATGAAGAGCTACTCAGCATTCTGATATTTCACTTTATGTTAGGTGACTGAGAAAAGGAGTACCAATTTAAAGGAAGACCATTATAAACAACAGCCCCTAAGCATTTTCAGCTTCTTTTTTGAGTTGAAGAGGTGGAGAAGGGGAGGGGAATTTGCACTGTGAAAGTTTTGCAATCAATCATGAGTTGTCATATCTATCAAAAATCCAACTGAACAAGAAGACCAAGTTGCTGACACAGTGAGACACCTCTGACAGCCCTTATATGGGTTCAAAAAGATGTGGGATATGTCAGAAGCAGACTCTATGAATTCATCCCATCAGTCCACCGCATGGTACCTGCAGGCTGCACCACGGAAAGGATGCTGCCTGATCCACACAACTCTGGTCAAAATATTGCAGACACTTGTAATGCCAAAGTTTGCTCTTGATGATGTCAACATGTCCTCTTGTACCTACAGGAGTTTCCCCTACATCACCCTTTTAGGATACAGGGCAATACAGTGAGAAATGCCTTTGACTTTATTAATCCTTCTCAATAAGTATTATTTGAGCATGGGATGAGCCCAAATCAAAGCAGAGAGAATGGTTTCAGATAATTTGCTTTTAATAAAGCAACAAAATATAAATTCATTTGTAATGAACTACTACAGAGCACCTAAAAGAATAATTATCATCAGCCAGGAAGAGAACTTATAGGAAGATTGCCAACATTTTCTTCTCAAATATTACTGTTGAAAATTATCACTTCTAAAAGTTTCTATGATGTTTTCTTTCAATATTACATACATCAAATTTGGCCCATTTGAAAACATTTAGTATTATAATTTAGTTTTCTTTCAGATAGGACAATTACTTCTAAAAAACTTTGTCTTTTAAAAAACTCAATTATTTTCCAGATATTTTCGATGTATTTCACAGAAATAAAATCTTAGTTTTGGCAACAAAAAGTGCACTGCAAATTGTATATTTAAAACCTGTTTACAGAGTATGACTAAAGTCTTCCCTTTATGAACAGTGGAAAGGATGTCACCTGGAAAAGAAGGAACAGCAGATGTCCACATAGCCATGGTAAATACAATTTGAAAATAATTATAGTGTCAGCTGGGTCATATTTTTGTAACAGACATTTTCAACAACATCAACTACAATGAATTTTATCAAATAATTCCAGAGTTTTGCATTACTTAAAAATAGCAAGGAAATTCTTCATATATGTGTTCATATATTTGGAAAGAGAAAAGCTTTGTCAGCAATTTTACATTTTTTAAGAAAGGGCTAGCTTAATAGCTTTTTCACTTGAATCTCTCTGGAATCTTAAATCAATTTATAAAATGCCAAGTGGAGTTGTACAGGCAGCATTAAGAATCACTAGCTAATTCTGACACTGCATGAATTTTCATACAACTTGCAAAGGTGCGAGTCAATATAAAATGTTGTGAATGACTTCAGTGAATCACATCCTGTGTCTCCTCTGAGGAAAATGATGAGATGAAGTAGTTGGTACAAGAAGCAATTGGGAAATCCACTGAACATTCACTTCGCAAAGGCTTATGGTTCCTTTTGCATCCTCATAGTCACAGAGAGCAGGCTCAGCAGCCTTGTAATGTTTACTTAGCAAAATGCAACACTGTTGCGACAAAAATAAATATACAAGGGCGTACTTTTCCAAAAGCCTGAACCCACTGAATTACCCATATTATCTGGAGTTGCAAGCAGAAGAGAAAGCATAAACAGTACCTTGTAAGGTAGGATTTGAGCATATCCCAACACAAACAAAAGGATTATGTTTTGGACCCAAGATAGGTGCCCAGGCCACTTTTCTGTATTGAACAGGAGCTGCTTAGGCAGGGATCCAGACAGACTAGATCAGGCCAAGAAAAGCTTCCAGTTAGCTTTGTTTTATTTACCTGCTCAGATTCACTCTACAGTTTGAAATAAAAGAGTGCACAGGTGTATTATCCCCGTTCAATGAAATATCGTGCCCCCAGTCATTCATTGTAATGCAGAACAGTTTCTCTCGTTACTGAACCTCCACAGGCAGCTGCAGCTTGTAGCTGCACACAGCTCTCTGGGTCAGCTGACACTCCTTCTCACTTTTATAAGTTTTGGCCAGTCCAGAGCAAAGCTCAGGCTTTTCAGATGAGGTACTGACATGATTTTTTGTCTTGTGTGGAGAAAAGAAGCACACCAGGATGATGTATAACCTGAGTAAGATTTTCATACAGAGATCAGGCATAGTAGCCAAGCTTGGAAAGTAATAAACCCTCAAGTTATTCCAGTATTCCTCCAAAACTCCCACAAGAGTTTTTCAAAAACTCATATGACTTCTTGCAATCTGCCTACTTTAGCAAAGGGAAGAAACTGAACAGGGAGACGTACACACAGGCTTAAAGTGAAGCTGGAGCCAGATGTGCAGTCCTAGTGAGCACAGAGCACAGAGGAGAGAACAAGCTGAGCAGGGTGAGGGCAGAGTAAGATTTCTGCGAGCTGTTTGTACCACAGCCTCTGCACGATGTGGATTGGTGACACAATTCACATCAGCTGAACCCAGAAAGGAATTCAGTGGCATTTACCACAAAAGTAATATAAAAGTACCCTGATTGCTCTTCAAAAGAGTTTGGATCAGCTACGGGTCTTTTCTGTTTGCCACATCTTCCAGCCCAGTGTGGATGTCTTGGGTACCCTACAGGATCAAATATCTGCATTTAGGCCACTGGCTTTCCTGCCATGTTTTGCAGTTTTAATGTTTTAAAGTAATTGTCATTTTGAAATATTTTGTGAATATTTGAACATCTTGTTTTAGAAAAGCATTGGAAAGTCTTGATGAGTATTTATTGTCCAAGGAAATTGTAAAATGCACATTCTTTCCAAAAACACAGCTGTAGGGCTTGTACAACTTCCTCATCTTAGCGGTTGATTCAAGTGGAAAAAAAATACCAACTTTATCACACAGATTTTGATTCCACTGAGAGATTTAGTGACATCAAGAACATATGCCACATCACTTGAATACTCCCAAGTCAACCAGCCTTTTAAAATAGCTTCCAAAACCAAATTCTGGTGAGGATGGAGACTGCTTTCCTTTAGTCCAGGTCTGAAAATGAAGCACAGTAGTGAACACTGGAGAAGGGCACAGAGCCAAAGCTACTCTTACGATGTCATTAATGCAGAAAGGCTTTTATTTTTTGTGGTTGTTGTTAAATACAGCATAGCAAACCCTAAGGCTCCACATGCTCTAGCCCTGCACACACACTCCTGTGCCATCTGTAACACCCACACACATCCTGTGCTATCTCTCCAATATCCTACATCACACATCTTCTGGAGGAATTGTACCTAGCAAGTCAGACAGTCACCATTAGGAAAACTGGGCTGCTCCAGTAACAGTGCTGTGAGTCATGGCTCTCTCATGCCTGAATCATTTGAACAGTTGCAGAGACCAATACTGCTCCTCGGGAATGGATTCCTACTCCTTCACAGGGCAGCTTTGTGCTTTTTGCTGTTCACAGGGATTTGACAGGTCTGCAGACGGGGACGGGTTGGCTCAGTATACAAGGAATGTGTCTCATATATTTGGCTTTTTCTAAAAGAAACAGTATCCAGTGAGAGTAGGAAGGTCCAACTCTTACTCTTCATCATTTACTATGCCAGCTGGCTGACGTCATTCCCAAAAAACACCACATCTAAACAGCCAGATTAAGAAGGGATGGAGTTAACAACCCAAGTGGATTCTTAAAACAACACCCTAAGCCCTATCTAAGTCTCACCAAATAGGCACAGTGTCTCTGATCCTGACAGCTCACTGACATTTTACACTGAAGTATTGCCACAGTAAGAATGGGAAAAACTGCAACTTTGAAAACACATAAAAAATTACCTTAGGTCTGATCATCCTCCAGTCTAATGAAACAAAATGTTTTGGCAATGTATTGTTACAGATTAGCCAAAAGGTTCCCTGGAAGCTCAGATTTGCTTTGGCCCCCTTTTGTCACCTACACCAGATCTCGGCAGCTCCAGGGCGTCAGCAGGTGGGATGCTTCTGAAAGGTACCAGTTGAAACCCATCAGGGAGCCCCGGGACACACTGTCTTGCAGTTTGAATGGATTAGACATATGATACTAAGGTGTCTGACAGCAAGTTTTCAGTTACAATGGAGCATTTTCTAGTTAAGATCAGCCACTGTCTGATATGTACATGCAGATACAAGAAAAATACACATAAACTTATATGTATTTATATAGAGAAATATAAAAAAGATACACACACATGCATGAAAGACTGTTTTCTTTTTTATAAACTATAAAACAACATATACATGAGCAAACCTTAATTAAGAGCCTGGGTAGGACACTGGATTTATAAAGGGTTTTAGGTAAAAATCATGCTGAGTATTTTGGAACTAAATCCTCCTCCAAGCCACAATGTAATTTCAGCAGAGTTATTTGTATTGGGCAAGGGCTAGAGGGAAGAATGGTTCTCTAGGTTTCTTTGCCTGGGTGAAAAAAATAAGTATAGCAGATCTCAGGTGAGTTTCTCTACTGAGGATGTATCTTGCACGCCTGTATGCATGGAATTTTCTCTGCATCCTTTCACTAGATGCAACTGGTCCTGTTGCCCATGATAATATTTTTTACAGGTTTTTTATACACTGTAATCACCACTGAAATAACAGAGCTACCATAACATGTTCAGCCTTTTAATGAAAATAATTCCAAGTGTTGTTCAGGGTTTCACAGCAATATAAATAGTGCTTTGCACTTTTTCACCTGCAAAATAACTCACTTTATAAAGTAAAGTGAACTTTTACAGTGTGGCAGTCATAAGAATCATTTAAGAGTCTATGAGAACAACATACATAGTATATTTGCTATAACATATTCACACTTGCACACACAAAGACCTAGTGGAGTACGTAAAAGGTATACCTGTGAAGGATTCCCCTTGATTTCAGTGAAGTACTCACAACAGATGCCTTTGCATCTTCTCAAGGAAATAAAAGGTTGAGCCTTAAGCAGTGGGAGTATCAGCCCAGGCTCTGCTGGCATCATTTGGTGGCAGTCCTCCAAGTATAGCAAACTTGAGGGTTCTCTGGCTTTGAAGAGTGTCACACTCAGAGGGAGATTGCCAGTCACAGCCTGCTGATGTCCAGCAGAGCTTAAAGGGTCTCGCTTAGGACTGCTGTTTATAGGGCCACAAGTAATAGTAATATAATAGTAATAGTAATATTGTCATAGTAACCTTCCATCCCAGTTGCAATTTGGGTTCATAACTTTCTTGGAAAGATCAATCACAAATAAGTTGCTCCACTTGGGTTGTTATTCAGGCAAGGCTGAATTGGGTTGTTGTTTCCAAGGCTGTCAGTTAAAAATCAGGACCTCTTCAGGCAGCACTGGTTCCTGGGAGCAGATTAGTCCACCCTGAGAAAAGTAGATGAGACCACCAACATCTCTCCTTCTAGTCTAGCCCATGAGAGGACAGTATATTTATTGCAATGCTTCACTCTTCTTATCAACTACACTCTTTGGTACCCATTCTAGAAATTTAAAAATTGCATTTGGCTTAACTGAGCTTTTTTTTGTATCCAAGTGCCATTTTAGAATCTGGGCCCAAGTAATTTTATTTTTCAAAAATCACAGTACGATTTAGTACAAAAAGACAGTTCCTTCTTCACAGTCAAAAAAAAAAATCTTAAATCCACTGCAATTAATAGGAAAGTAAAAAAAAATTAACATTGGCATTGTCTAATACTTGTCATAAAGCAAAGAGCAAAGACTTTTTTTTTAAATTATGGTAACACAATACGAAGCCCAGTAGCCATATAATAATACTGTAAATATAGGATAATCGACAATCTGAGTAGGATGTAACCCCAGGATAATTATGCACTTCTCTATATCTTTAAAACAAAGCCTTATCGTCACATCTAAAAAGTGGAAGTTACATGGTAATTATTCTTTGAATTACTTTGTAACTGGTAGTATAATTATCAAGTAATCTGCATGAAAATAATTAGGTATTTACATAGTCTTTGCAATGTAATTACAGAGTAGTTGGCTGATTATGCAGCATGTGCCTTGTAACAGAAAGTGATACCAGAAAGACAAAAAACCCCTATAAAAACACTTTCCATTTCAAGCAAAATGAGTTAAATCTGAAAAAGAATTTCTCTGTATTTTGTGTGAATATATACACATACATGCTTCCATGCGTGTCTTAGAAGGTCGAAAACAGTAGAAATAGAAGTGTGCAAATCACAGCAGTTTCCTCGATGGAAGAAATTTGTGAAGTCAATAATTTCCCAAGTCATAAACTTCTTTCATAAAACAATAAGAATTTTTTCCATAATCGACAGCTTCACTCTTCTCTCCATCTTACAAGGCCACCTGCATTCAGACATGCTTAATAGTTTGATAGACACAGTATGAGGATGCAGTGATTGTTTATAAACAATTACTTTGCTCACTTTTACTCTAATTTTCACCTGAAAAAAAGGAATTAATGGTATAATTTTTGTTTTCATTTTAATGGCATGTTTAATAATTTTTTAATTAAAAATATGCCAGTGGCAATAGTTCACCTTTGTTGTAAGCAAGGTAGCCCAATAATGGATTTTGATCCCTGCTATACATCTGCTCCTTCTGCTCTAGATGCACAGTTTCAGTCATATTCAATTATCAGATGCAGACCATGTAACAGTGGAGATTATTTCTTAAGTAGAAAGTCATTATTTGATAATCATTTACATTAAAATAGCAATGCAGTGAGAATAGAATGTAAGTCCTTGAAATATTATAAATATATGATCACAAAGTAAATTATAAATGGCAAGGAGTGAGAACATTCCTTGAATATTACCAAAAACACACAAGCACCACCAGCAGAAAAAATCTGAGGGTGCAATCATTATTTTTACAGTTCTCCATTATTAAATTGTTTTCTTCTAGATAGCCTTAACCTCTGTTTTTCTAGGCCCACCCCACCTATGTCCATCAATATTATGAAATCAGTAAGAAAAACTTTTTCCTGTGGATTTTTAAGGCCACTGACCATTTATGATCATCCAGGCTGAACTTCTACGTAAGGGAAACCAGCTAACTGTTCTTGTGTCCTATCCAAACTGATGTGTCAGAGAGCTCTTCTTTAGATGAACAACTGTTTTTCCCCTGTTTGTTTGTTTGGTCTTTACTCAGGGAATTCGCCTTTGTTCTTAAAATGAAATTGCCTGGATGAAATATTAAATACAAAATTAAACAAGGATTTCTGTCTACTTTTTTTTAATCCAGTAAATAATATAATCTGATGGGAACTATATAAACAAGTTTCTCAAATGAATATATACAGCTCAACTCATTTTATTATTTTGAATATCTGAATTATTCCCTAGTGAAATATTCCAGCAAAAATACTAACTTAAAAGTTCAGTGAATAACAAACACGTGAGATTCACCTCACATGTCTGGAATGAATTTTCCTGCTGAAACAAGAACATGTTTCAAGCTGACTAAGTGTGAGAGTTCATGTTTTCCTTCAGTGCTCAGCTTAATTTCATATAAAGACTGAGTTGCTGATGTGACTGACACCCAGGTAATTTCATACGCATATACCTAGAATTTGAGTGTGACAGTATGCATCTATATTTTCCAAAACTTACTTTGCATCAGGACTATGGCATTTGCGTGGTTCAGAATCTCATCTACTGTCTATTTTCTGATGAAAAAAAGTCCAGTTATACTTACTTATTAGTGTGCCCACCATATTGATCAGTTTAGTGGAGGAGACTTAACCAAACAGCTTGAAATTTCTGTACATAGCTCTAAAATGCCTTATCTTGCCAATAGAAGTAAAATGGATGACTGGAATAATATCTTATGTTTTCTGTATCATTTGAACAGCAGAGGAAAGTACACCCAGCTACCTAAAGAAGCAAATTTAATTGTAGCTGGCTAAATTGATCTGAACATGAGTATAATGTGCTGTGTCATTAAAAAACTAAAGTTCACAGCAAATTCCAGTTTCTGCTGTGTCATAAGTAAAAAAAAAAAAAGTTTTAAGAAAGTGGTTTAATTAAAAAAGACAAAAAAAAAAGAGAGAAAAAACCCTTAAGTCAAATTGAGCTGGGGCATCTGTAGGGGGACTGAACTCAGTACCAAGCTTTCAGTGTGATAGAGGAGGGAATGGGGACATCCACTCCATTGTGCTACAGAACCTCCACTTCCCATAACTGACTCTGGTTAGAGCTTGTTCAATATATTAGGAGGCATTTTTTTTGTTTTACAATCTAGGGTGTCACCACGATGAACCCAAGAGAGAAGACACATTAATGGCGCCTATAAAGCTTTATAAATGGGTCATTAGAAAGCTTTGGAAAACTGAAACCAAACAATACTTTGTCAGATAATAATCAGACTTGGAGTTGTTAGCCGGTGACTGTAAGGAGTTAACAATACTAAAAAGAAAAAAAGACTCCAATTCACAGCATGATCAGTATTTTAAGCTCCAGACAGCCTTGAAATATGTTCATACAAGTTTAAGCCATCAAGTTCCATTTCTCTTAGACAGGAGTTTTTAAGAGCTATTTCCACTTGATTCAATTGATTTACATGATAAACAGTGCCTGAGCTCGGACCAGCCACTGTCTAATTCTCCAGCCTACACTAGGGAACCCAAGGCCCTCAATGCCAAAGTATTTTTTATTCCTCTGTGTTTCTTTTTCTTTAATTTACATTTTGGAATTACTGTGGTTAGTTAATACAAGCCAGAGCCGTTAATGGCCAGGAGGTCACATAAGGCAAGTTTTTGCATGCTGCATAGCAGGTTAAATTGCCCTCTAACTCTCCAGGACAAGCCTGAATGGAGACTCCACAGGAGCACAATTGGAGTTAAGAGCTCTGAATGCTCTTCTATGGCAAAAGGCAGCAGTCTGACCCTGCAGGACTCTCTCTCTTGCAGCAAAGTGTGATAAAACAAATGCCTCTCTGATTAGAGGAATTAGTGCTGCCTCATCTCCTGTGCGTCTGTGTCTCAGTCCTCGGAGCCAAGTACTCTGCATCAGGTGCAGACACGCTGTGGCTGGGGGCCAAGACCTTCAGAGGTCTAGCAGACTTTTTCCCACCTGCCCTACATGGATCAGAAGCTCCCAAGTTATGTGACAGCAATTGCTTCCCAGCTGCATCGCTTCCCTCCAATTTAGAAGGTGTCTGCTCTGTCTCTAAGGAGCCACACTCGCTGTGACCAGAGGATTCTGAGAGAAAGGATTGTTTCAGTTTGACACCCAGACAAGGCAGGCAGCTGTAATCTTCCATGCCCTCTGTTTCAAAGGGGTGCTTCAAACACTGAGAAAGTTTTTATCACCAGGGAATTTCTAAGAAGCTGTGAACTCACCTGGAAGCCTTTTCTTCAGTCAGGTCACCTAGAATTCTCCCTCCTCCACTAGTCACTATTTTCACAAACTCTTTCAAATGTAATTGTCTCAGAGATTACACCTTTCCACCCACTCAGAGGGCAGGCCAGAGAGCCTAAAGAGCACTAGAGTTGAGTAGGCTTTTATTGGATGTGTCTGAGTAAATATGGTTCAAGTGGCTTCTGGAATGTAAGATTTTTCTCTGGATCAAGTCACGGTAATTGACTTCTCATCAGCAATCATCAATACTGGACCAGGTCTCATAGCTATACTATTCATCAGTTTTCACACTGAGTTTATATTTATTTTATGCTACACCTATGCATTTGAAAGCTCATATAAAACCAAATACTGAAGCCAGGTGAGAATTCTAATTGCTATTTTTTTATGTGAATCATTTATACAACTTCACAGTATATGCTTCTAAGTGCTAAGACATTCATGTACAGGGTATTGCAAACCACATTTAGTCTTTCTGTAAAACAAAAAATACTCCACCAAAACTCCCTCCACTTAAGCCAAGAATTTAAACAGTCTCCTGTCTTTGAAAATACTATATACGTTGCTTATCTCGAACCCCAGAATTAAATTAAAGAACAAGTTTTTGTTTAGTCTTTCATTTTCCCCAAAAGCCACTTAGCATAGATAAGTGAATGCAGTTGTTTTTTTTTTCTTGGGCTCTCCTCTACCCACCATGCTCCCCCCCACCCCACTAGCTCATGATCCTGGTCACTGCATTCTCCAATAGGTATGTGTATTCACAGTGCTATAGTAGCCTTGTACAACAAGACAAAAAATTCAGGATCTTATTACACTCAGAAGCCATCATCAACATGACACAAATGCTGTGCCTCAAAATCAAAAAGGGAGAATAATGATAAAAATCTCACACTCAGCTAGAAAATCATACTTCCAATGTTTCTTCTGTTTTTGTAAAAGAAATTCAGCAAACACAAAGCATTTTTGACAAATACTGATGAGTGGTATCTCTCTGCTTAGGGTGCAACCAAGAACCACTGACTTTCCCTAGACTCTTACTTCAGGAAATATAATGCAACTTACCTATTATAGTTTAATAAAAATCTTTCCCCAAAGAGCATTCAACCAAAAAGTGAATTTAACAAGCATATCTAAGGAGCTGAAACTGTGAAGCTGAACAATGGTTAAAAAAGCCTAACGAACAACTGGTAACGAATAAAGAAAACTACAAAAATGGCTAATGTACAATCTGGGACAGGGCGTGATATTTAAAATAAACAAAAGTGCCACAAAAGAATTCCTACCTGCATGCACTTCTAATAGCTGACTCTGCTGATACTTGCCTGTTTTGTAAGTGTTGGCTTTCTGAGTTTGCTGATAACGCTGAGTTAGGAGTTTTGCACAGAAGGGTGAGATACAGGCATTTCCAGCCACATCCGTCAGATGACAGATTTATGGAGATGTTGCATTTTATTGCAATCTCATGTTTATGATTTGGCCATACAATGTGCACAGAGATTATTGTCATGTAACAGGCTGGTGGCTTTTCCTTCTCACCCTGCTAACAGGTGTTGATCCTGCTGGGAGACGCAAAGTGATGACTCACTGCAGCAGATGGGGCTCCTGAAGTCTGTCCCGTTTGTACCAGACATACAAGCCGCTCTGGAAGACAAGACCTTGTGCTGAGCTCCTCTGAGGGAGGCACATCCCAGCTAGGTCTGTCTATGGAGTCATGGCTGACCTAGAATGTCTCTTATTTTGGTAATAACGATGGAGAATAAAACAACTCACAAAAATTAAATGCGGGCAAGATGTCCTGAGGCTTAAAACCCTGATTGTTTCTATATCGTATTCCAGATACATTTCTACATGCTTTCCATCTCTCTGAAGCTGTGAATGTCAGGATCAGGTGTACTTAGCAAACCAGTATAAATTTTTTATCTTTGCTTTTGCTTTATGTGCCTGTTATTCAAAAAGATATTACTTGCTGTTGTTCATTTTTCAACCCACTCTCTCTGTGTAAAAATTGCAGGATGACTGGCTCTTGTAGTAGTTTAATTTGAGAATGTGATTTTTTTCAGTTAGCCAGTGACACTAGAATAGCATGTTTCAAACACACTGCACACAAGGTAGCTCCAGTTCAGTGAAGTACTTTGTGATCATACATACATAAGAGATCAGACTTTGTGCAACAAAGTTAATTGCTCTAAACTACCAGCAATTCAGAGACAGTGATAACTGCTAAACTGCTGTGAGACTTCCTCCCTGATATTAATAAGTGGATTTATGCTTTTCAGAAAACTTTTGGCCCTTTTTTTAAAGGTCACAAGCCCTTCTGACAACATCTCTAAGCTGGCCGTTCTAGTCTGTCCCATCCCTACCAGTATTATTATATTTATTGCCTCCGTTTTTAAATAGATTCTCTCTTTGTCCAAAATTATCCACTCCCAAGCTTTCATAAAGTTGTTAAATTAAATATATGAAAACTTGCAAATAGCTTGAAGAAATCAAAACTGCTGTAGAGGTAACAGCAATTAAAAAGCATAAATTCTCAGTCACAGAAACAGATGTTATGTTACTGTCTTCATCCAGTAGCACACTGATCTTGATGATTTTACCTTTGTTTTTTGCTTTTGCTTTCCTTTTTCTTCTGTGTTGTCACATGCTGTTGATTACTGATCATCAAAAGCAGAGAGGAATAAAGATCAATCCTGAGTGTGTCTTTGAGAGGCACTAGTGATATGTTAGGAAATTCATAAAAGCATCCCAAACTGCATGGAAGACCCTAAAAAACTGCCATGGGATCTAATTCAAGAGTCTTTGCAGTAGCTCAGCTTCTACATATGTTCATCACTAAACTTAGTCATACATCTTTTGTGGACTAGACTAACTTGTTAAGAGTCTCTTATATAGCTTAGGCCCTGCCTGCACTTTATACTGGATTTTCTTACATCAATAACAAAGGGAGAGTCCTTACTTAAAGAGCATAACACTGCTCATGAAAAATTTTGGGGAAAAAATATAACTAATTACTTGATCCTAAGCACTGGAGATATTTCAGAAATCTCTGCTTTTGTAGAACTGGCTGGAAAATAGACTAGTTTATACTTGCTGCTGCTATTGAGAGGCAACATTTCAGTGAAATTTGTGGCCAGAGTTTAAGATTTGGAAAGCTTCAGCCACCTTAGACTGCAGGTCAGTGTGTGAATATGCCTCTTTAAGCTGCAAGGTCTTGTGGTAGTTCTGCTTGTGTAAATGTATAGCACAGAGTCAAGGAAAAAACATTACTGAATGGTGTGTCTGAACAAAAACATAGGTGGAAATTGAGGTGCAGGATTTTCCAAGACAGCACTGTTTAAGTCAAATTTTGAAAAACAGTGTCATTGCTAAGAAGCAACCATGACCCTTCTTTGTAAGGGTTCATAAAAGAGACCAGTCTTTACACCAGAGAGCAAAATGCTTCTCTCTCTCTCCTAATTTTCCCAAGAGTGTACTGGGGACTGACCTGTTAGATCTTCTTGCTCTTCACTGTAAGAAAGGAAAAAACACCTGTAAGTTTGATAAATCACAAGTTTCTCTAAATGTTGCATGCTAGGGCTGTGCACATGGACAGTTAGGAGACAGTCTAGCAGGAGAACAGGGAAGACTTGGTTAACTGTGTGCACTCTTCTTTCTGTCACTGGCCAATTGCTCTCACCATTTTTTATTGCACTGATGTATTATATTCTGAAGAAAATATTCTAGTATTCTGTCAATACAGCACATTCCTTAAAACTCAGTGTATTGTTTTGGTAAATATAGTACATAATGCCTCACCCCTTTTCCAGTTGTGCTCCAATTTATTTTTAATTGATTACTCATAATTTCCAATAGTGCTTCAGTGCAGTCACTCAACCTACAATACACATTTTGAGATACAAACCAAAATTGAAATTTAAAAAATCTTGAGCAACCTACTTGCCACCTACAAATAATTAAACCTTTTTTTTAAGTTTTAGTGGATAGCTTTATGAAAAAACCTAGACTGTTTAGCATGCAAGTTACTTAGTTACTTTACCAGAATCCTCAAAGTAAAACTCATTTTATTTTGCATTAAAAAACCCAAAGCTGATCCTCCATAAGTATTTGTAAAAAAAAAAAAAAAAAAAAAAAAAAATTAAATACAAATTTAAAAACCTTGCAAGGTTTAACACTTCAAAGATACTAATAATGCTGGCCAATACTGAACACAAACTATCTTCTTAAATCTGGGTGTCAAGGAGATCTCCCACTCATAGGCTATATTGCCACAGCCGTCCTTTGGTGTGATGGATAACTGCAGTTACCAGCTGGATAACCTATTTGCAGCCTGGAGGAGGCCTTGGACAGGGAAAACAGAAGGATTGGCTCGGCAGCTGAAGGAAAGGCTTTAGAGACCAAAAAAAGCAACAGGATTCTCGGGACAAGAAGTAAAACAAACAAAACAACAGAGGCAGGAATGAGATCAAAAGGTCTAAACAGAAGTACAAGATGAGACAAGAACAGACGTCTGGACAGCAGCCACTTTTCTGCAAAACAATTCTTAGCAGGCAGTGGAGGGAGACTCTACCCACATTTGCACAGTGAAGTCGGTGTCACAGCTGCAGATGCAGACCCAGAATAAAGGGGGAGTGGAGAGGTAGGGTGTGGGAGGCAGGGAGACAAAGAGCTTGTGCCATGTTGTGTGATATAGTTGTAGGCAGCCAGATGTACAATCCATTCAATTCAAGCAAGAGCTGCAGGCATCTGTCAAAGCGACACCTCCCCCATGGAGCTTCCTCCTATCTGGCTGACGGATGGCTTCAGAGCTGCCAAACATATTTGTTCATCAGTAGAAGAGCAGCACCAAAAGCCATTCCTTATTAACCTCCTCAAACAATTTGATCAAAACCTATTTCCAAAAGCATGAGGGGTAGAATAATCTAGACCACAAATAATTTTTCTTCCCAGATATCCAGTGCTCCTTTCATCTGTCACTTTAGCATCAGAGCACCAGACTTCTTAAATAAATCAGAACAACCCAGAATAAAATCAAATTCTGAGGTGTCTGAGCAAAATATTTTAATTTCTCAAAATCAGGAGAAATGTGACAGGTCATGTTTTCTTTAATGTGAGAGAACGCAGTGGAACAGGCTCCTTTCCTAATCTACAAGGGAAAATTTTCATCCCCTAGTCTATTACAATTTGTCTGTACCAGTTACCATGAAGAATTAAAAGAAAAATTTCACAACATGATTCCCATACAGATACTCAGAGTCAAAAAGATAATGGAAAAAAGACTTACAGATTACCTGACATAATGTATGTAAAACCTATACATGGACTTTCTATACATTTGACCCTGATGTTTAAAATACATTGATAAAAGCAGTATACTTTAAGGTGGTCAAGATAACAAATCCAAAACATTTGTATCCTTCCTGGGAATCGAGTTCAAGAGGCTGTATTATCCACCAGACCATTTGATTCTTTTCATTATTGTAAGCAGAAAAAAAAAAAAAAAAGATAATTCCTACTTGTTCATTCTGAAAATAAGAAGACAAAATAAAGGTTCAACTCTTAAGAATATATCCCAAGAGGCATTTGGAGCAATTTTCCTTAAAAAGGACAATCATTCAAGGGATTATAGATCATCGCTTCCCTAAGTCCTCCCACTGAGACAATATTCTTTCAGCAACCTCACATGTTCTTGATCATTCATATTTGAAGCTTTAGTGCCATTGACTGCTCTTGCTTTTTTTGGGGATTAACGTGATTTCAATGAGGTGAGCTGGTGCTCTGAAAGCTTAGAGCACAGAGTCTGAAGTGTATTTCAGGACCATTATAACTTCAGTCCATAACTACACAACCCTGAAGTGTCATAGCATTTTGTTTCACAGTGACTTCCACTGAGGACAAGTTTTTAGAGTAGGCATCACTAGGCAATGGGTCAGAAGTATGTTTATCTCCCTGAATTGTTCAAGCTTTCCAAACAAGAGAAATTGATAATTTGGGTTTCTGAATGAGGCTTAGCCTCCTTGGAAGCTGAGCTATGAAAGCCTATCGCCATGGGGTACACTTTCAAAGAGTCATGTGGGGGTTTAGCAGTGTGGTTTTCATGTACTATTCAAGAGTGAAGGCCTGCCCCTGCATTTTCAATTGAGGAGTACTGGGAAAAGCAAGAAGTAAAAATGTATATGTGCATACCTATAGGTATAATTTTTGTTGGTATTTCTTATATATCTAATTTTCTTCAGTTTTCTACAGTCATTCATATCCATTGGCTGCAAAGGAAATAATACTTTCCCAAGAAAGAGATCTGCTCTGGGTAGGTAATGTCTTGGGGGCATTCCTTACCCTCTACTAGACAATTTTATGAGTAATCTGTAATTAAAATGACTGTTACCTTAGGTATCTAACAACACATTTCCACACACATATGTCACATTGCCACAGACATACTCCAGTGGTTACATATTCCATGATTACGGATAGAGTTCTTTCACATAAACCTTAATATTATTAAAATGACACTTTGTATGAATTTCCTGGGTTTTTAGCTTTAGTTTAGAAACAAAAAGACTATAAAAATGATAAGCACTCCTATTAAAGAAAAAAAAGTATGTTAGTAAACTATATCTAATTAATATTACTTGTTCCTCATCTTAAACAATTAAAAATGTTTTATTTATTTTTAGAAATATAAACCTATTTTTAGATAGGTTTTTAGAGTCTGGAACTCAAAGAAGGCACTTAAATAAAGATTTGGAAAACTTACTAAATGAGCTTTTATATTGAAAAATCTTTCTATACGCTCTAACTTTTTTTATTAGAAGTGTAGATTGTTTATGTGGGAGATCAAAATAATTTCAAAAATGTGTTCTTATGTTCATCCACATGATTAGCCCTCCTGATTCCAGCAGAGAATATATTTATATCTTAGAGCCAATCTTTGGGAAATTATATTTGTTCTAAAACTCTTAACCAAAGCATTTAGTATCTGTAATCACTAAGCATATTCTGTGAGATAAGAGTTTTCAGATCAAATTCTCCATTCTGAATTTCCTCAGGTGAATTCAGGCTTCTAAACAATATTTGTACATGTATTGAAAACAAACTTTTATTGATAACTACAAATAATTATAAAAAATTTTGAAGTGCCTTATTAAATTTTAGAGTGACTTCCCAGGCAGATAAATGTTCTGGACAGTATTAAAAAAAAATAAAAGAAAAAGAAGAGAAAGAAAACCAAACTCAAAGAAATCATAAAGTTACTGTAATTTTTTAAAAGTCAATTTGCAATAAAATTAATAGCTTCACTTAGGTAGTGTTCGTCTTCACACAAGGTGAATAGAGGTGACTAGTGTACATTCCTGTGAAGACTAATGAGCAATGTTATTTCAAAACAAATTTGAATGAAATTTGCATTTATCCCACAATATTTTAGCGCTTACCATAGTGACAGAATTTCCTACTCACAGTTAAGTAGATTTGAAGTGCAGGCTTTGAGTTACATCCAAGTTTGGACGAGGAGGAATGCAAGGGGGTACATGTTTTTACCACACCCTCTAGCCCACAACTTTCTCAGGAAGCAAAAAACACCCTCACATTATGGTTAAAAGAAAGAAACAAATCTTTATGGGTAAATACATTCTCTGCTTGTTGTGTTCATCTGCTTCTACATTCTTTTATTAATTGGGATCATGGGAAGCAAATTCTATGTTTCTTACCTTCTTCTAGACAACAAGACATTCTAGAAACAAAACCCCATGAGAAGTTTTATATACCAATGTTCAAATTAAGCATATCTTCAAATGGTTGGCTTTATAGTTGTAGAATATTAAAACCTTGAAGGGTTTGGACAGTGCCGCAGTTTGGAAAAGTTTCTGAACTTCAGCTGTCATAACAAACTTTTTGTGTTCTTTATCCACAGCAAGTATAAGGTAATTCTGAGTTAACCCAGGGTTGAAAAAAGTCAGATGAAATTAAACTATTCCCTTTGTCTCTCAGATTTAGAGTCTTCTCTTGAAGAGTCCATGTGCAGTAACTCAATAATGCTTTCAAGACCTAAGATCATAGGCAAGGGCTTTGATTATAATACTGTTTCTTGCAAAACAATCACCAGGAGTAAATTAACGAAAGAGGTAAGCTCTTGTTGGTATGAAAAATAAAGTTTCAAAGATGTGTTAACAAGATATTAGACAACATATATGAGTGGTGCACAGGAGTTATTTATAGTTAAAACGCCAAAGGTTTCCTAAATGCAAGGGTGCTATGCACCCTTACATTACAGTTAATAAAACTTACAATCCATATAGGAATAGTATCACATCAGTGTAATTAGTTCACCAGCCAGTGAGTCAGAACTTATTATATTATTATTATATAATAATAAGGGATAATAATCCCTATATTAATCCTTTAGATAACTTCCATTGCAAGCAGAAGACAGCAAACATGATCTGTCTTCTCTAAAGTATATCAAAATATCTTGTACAATAAAAATTAATGTAATCACATGCATAGCATCCACCAACTCTGAAAAGGCATAAGCATCCAGTTATTTTAGATGCTGCTACAACATAGAACAAAGCCCATTCTTGACTCAAATGGCAAGGAACTTAAAGGCCTTACATGAGCTTAAGCTAAGCAGTGAGAAGCACCAAAAAGAGCACGCTCAAGACTAACACCTACACCTTCACTATCACATACATGTTTACATTCCTTCCTCTCAATTGTGTTTCATCTCTCCCTCTCTGTTGATTAAGTCATTTTCATCAAGACTGGATTTTTGGCTCTACCGGACACTGGAAAAGAAACCACCCCTTTTACAGCTTCTGAGAAAGATTAAATTTTTTAGAGCAAGACTATGAAATTAACAGGTTTTTAGTGTCAATTACTAATGGACTTTTGCCCTGAAGAAAACTAGCAATTCTGTTTCTGTTTCTCATGGGATAATAAAATCCACAGTAAACCTGACCTCCTGAAGTGAGTTTATCTTGGATTATAATTTGAATCCTTAATGACTGAAGCAGTTAAAGGAAGTAGCTATTACCTGTTATTCATTCTATATGCTGAGTATATTTTGGAAAAATTATGTACCATATGATTATGTATACCAAAATACAAAAATTATAGTGTTTCATATGAAAACATATGTTTTCATAGTTATATTCAGTTTATTATCAAGCTTTCAAGTAGGGTTAAATACTCTCCTAAAAATGGGGTTTATTAGAGCATATAACAATATCTTCTTATGAACTAAAGTTAGATACATAGCCTTTGCTGATGCCAGTGTATAGCTTCATAAAAGCCCTTCAATGTGTTTTTAATTTATTTGATTTTAGTGGATTAAAGGGAAAAATTCTCACTTGTCTACATTCAATCATATTCCTCATTTACTGCCCTGATACTGTTGCTCCTTCCAAGAAAACAGCCTCGTGCTTTGGGAATGGTGGAAACAGCCTGAACATTCATGACTTGTGGTTGTTTAGAAATGATGATGAATATATGAGTTTTTTTCAGCTAACTAGATACTAAAGAAGGAAGAATATATATGCCAAACCACCACTGAATCATGTCAATTAGTAAATCCCTCATTCCAATGCTCCCATTTTAAGTGGAAAGAAAAGAAAATGATTGGGAGCTATTGCACAAAAGTACGTGTCAGGCTGCATGTATTTTGAGAGCAGAAGTGATGACAGAAAGCATATGTGGGGGGGTAGGAGGGAGGGAAATGAGAGGAGATGGGTCTGCATGTTGCAAATTGTTGTCTGGGGCATGAATCAGGTTTCTGAAAGACACAGTTAATGCTGCAGTTTGTTTCTGTTTTGGTTTGGTTTTTTTCTCCACATAATAAACCAACATTTACAAGCCAAAATCTCAAAGGAAAGAGATTCCTCCAAGAGACATGGAACTCTTACGTGTTCAGTGCCCTATTGTGCTGTACCCCCTCTGTGAGCTACTTGGTTTCTCTGGTCTTCCCTTCTCTTAAAGGCATAATGATATTTTCTCCTTTTCTTCTTGTTTGTTTTATTTGCCTAAGAACAAGTAATACCTATTTCAACACACAGTCCAGTGCAACTCTATCCTCACTACAACTAGAACTGGGATCCAAACAAGTAGAAATTAGGTGGAGAGATACAGATGTGAGTGCACTTTTTTAGTGATTTTAAGATAACATACAATGAATCATTCAATTAATATGATATTTGATTAATTTTTCTTGCTGATGTTTAGTGTGAAAGCCAAAAGTATACATGTCTTTAAAAAGGCATTCTGCAACTTAATGAAGAACAAAGTAAGCCAGATTTAGAGATGCCTAACCAATTAATTACTGGAAGATGACCACGTATTTATTACCACATTACATGCACACTTCCTTTTTTGTCTATTCTCTAACCTTAAAGTCTTAGAACCTCAAAATCTTAGAAAAAACTCAAGGGATTTCAAGAGAGATAAAAAGACAGCAGAAACTATTCTTCATTCCTGTTCCACTCCTCCTTGCCTTCCTTCCCCCTTCTTCTTCCAGCAGCAGACAACAAATGCAAAATATTGTAGTACCTAGAAAAACATGTTTTCTGATTTCCAAAATATTAGTTTATCTCTGTCAGCTTGTGTGTCTGCTGTAATGTCACCATTTATCTTGCTAAATGAACTTTGTATCCTGAACATACCTGGATGTGCCTAAACTTTGCTCAGTGTTTTGTCTGAGAATGTTCTTTTTCTGCATTCCTGTTGCTTGAAGTTGTCAGAGGAGAAACTTAACTCTGCCACTAAACAAAGACCTTTTGATATTTTTTTCTAAGCTGTTGCTGAGTGATTTTTGCATGTTTACTATTAAGCAAACCTACAGGAACTGTATCAGCATTGTAAAGCTTCATGGCATGACACAGTGTAATGGCGGGGAAAGAAAAATTGTCAGCTAAAGAATACAACTATTTTCTCACCATTTCAGTCACCTGTGTGATGATTATAACACACAAAACCCAACATATTTCAGTGTGTTGATATTTTTTCTTCCTCCTTTTCTGTCTGGTCAAGTTCTTTTCCATGAATTCACCACATTTTCTTATAGTTCACTCAAAAATCTGATAAATGCTTGGTGAATGTGTTATTAATAAGGAAAAAAAATCACACCTTTTTATGTTAGCAGAAGAGAGAGAAAAGGACTCATGATGCAAATAATGCTTTTCCTCTTGTATGGCTACTAAAAAATTGAATTTGGAGAGGAAAAAAAATTACAGTAACTTAGTTCCAAAAGAGTTTATTTAATGATATCATACGTTCTCTGCATCCAAAGATATCTAGGTTATGGCTATATGGAAGAATGTAAAGTGAACATATCAATGGTGCTTGAAAGTAGACCTTCGCTGATGATAGAAAGCATCTTCAAAGCTGTTTCAATGGGATTTTTTTTGCCTTTTCATCAAAATTTTCCTTTAAAACGTTGAAGCTTCTTCTTAGCTATTTTGTATGCTTTATTTCCAGCACTTGAATGCTGATAGAGAAAAGGCATCATTTGTTAAAATTTTTTGGAATTTTTTTCAGTGAACCGGCCTCTAAACGAAAAAAAAAAATCCAATTTAAATCAAATTTATGTTAGCAAAGGATTCCATTTATTTTCTTCGGCTGGTTGTGGATGACTTTTTCAGTATTCCAAATCTTTATTCCATTTTAAACCTTCTACTTCTCTAGCTTTACAATAATTACAATGATTTTATTACCTTAGTGAGTATCTCTGACCTACTTCATAGTTTAGGATGATATGGACACTTACTTTTAAAGTAGTGTTCATTGACTAGTTTAGGAATGAGGCTCCTGGACTGAATTACTATGATTCCCATCCTAGATCATTAGAATGAATTTCTCTTTGCAAATTAAAACTTTTCACTACAGAAGTGTAAATATCCTGAGCACTTCCCGCTCTTTGCTCTGAGCCAGACTGAATCTCCTCTATAGTTGTGTAGGTCAGTTTCCTGTTGATACAAAGGTGTGTCAGATTTATACTGTTCCTAAAGCATTGACTCACTAACCAATTATTTTGTTTCCAGAAAGACAGCCTTTTCTACCGATGTACTTTTTAGACTTTGTAGGAAAATTCAAACCCTGGTCAACAAATTAAGGGCTTGACCATTATTTTTGCACTAACTTGTAACACAGATAGGTGCTATGACACTTAAGAAATGCTTATGAAAAATCTTCATATTATAAACACCATTTGAAGAATTGTAACAAAGAAATCCTAGTCCATGCCTAACATCTCAGTCCCACACTGAGAGCTATTATTGTTAACAGCTTCATTTTTCATAAAAGAGAGGTAATTTCCTCCTTACTTTACAATGTACAAAAGAAAAGTATAGTCTGCAGACTCTATCTTATATTCAGGTGATATACAAGACAGCATTTGAGCATTAAAATGTAACCAAGTCAGAAATTAGATGTCTAAATTTTTGAGCAATTAAAAAACCAGATATAAATGCTAAGAAAACAAGCCCTGTGTCTCCTATATCACTGAAGCTGCTGAATTTCATAGAAAAAAAAAATGAGTAGAACACTGACATTGTGCAAATAGATCACTTCTGTCTGCAGTGAAAGAGAACACAGTCTCCTGCCAGCAGCCAGGCAGGAGCTTCACCACACCCCTGGTCATCCCTCCTGGCCTGCACATCTATTTACAGGCCAGGCAGCCTGCTTGCTGGAGGTAAAATTTTCTTTTTTGATCATAAAGGGTCCTTAAGATTTTCACTGCAGGGACCTGAAGGGTGGAGGCAACCCGGGGCAACAAAGTGAGATCATTATGAACACCAATCTCCTGAAAGGAAGGGAATGGTGATATTTTATACATGAAATGCACACAAGATGAGACTCTGGGGACTTTGCTGAAACAACTTATTGACAATTAAGTAAAATGTCTAAATAACAAAACAAAGCAATTTTAGCTAGCCCTGTTTACCTGTGTTTTCTTGTGAACGATTTATGCTTAATACCTTTATTACTGAAGAGGGAACTATGTTTCAAAGGAGTGAAAAAACACAAGCCTTCATGCAAAAAATATTAATCTTCACCTTGTCTTAGTGATGAGAGATGGTTTTGTTCCATTTATTCCCACCTTTAGATATCTGTGCAAGCCTACTCTTGCTTTCAGTTCTGAATTCATTATTTTCTACTTCCTCTTGCTCCTTACTCACTTCCCAAGCCTCTTTCTAAATGTCACCTTTGAACCACCCTTTTGTGATATTTGTGGGTTTAATTCTTACCACCTCTCTTTACAGTGAAATTCTAGATTCCCAGGAGACAGCTACAGATTTCACATCAGCAGGGATTTCACCCTGGCTATTTAGATTTTCTCATCTGCTGACTAGTGTTCTGGCTTCTTTTTTTTTTTTTT
>VXAC01001419.1:0-18741 GCA_013399225.1 Rhipidura dahli
CGGAAACTTCCCTTCCCTTCCCTGGAACTTCCCTTTCTCGAAACCTTCCCTGAAACTTCCGTTCCTTTCCCTGAAACTTCCCTTCCCTGAAACTTTCCTTCCCTGAAACTTCCCTGAAACTTCCTTTCTTTGAAACTTCTCTGAAGCTTCCCTGAAACTTCCCTGAAAATTCTCTTCCTTTCCCTTCCCAAAAACTTCCTGAAAACTCCCCTTCCCTTCCCGAAAACTTTCCTTCCCGAAAACTTCCCTTCCCCAAAATTTCCCTTCTTTTTCCGTCCCAAAATATTCTCATAATTTCCCTTCTAGAAAACTTCCCTTCCCCAAACCATCCCTTTCCAAATCCTTTCTGAATCCTTCCCGAAATCTTTCCTTCCCGAAACCTTCCCTTCCCACCTCCTTCCTGTTCCTTTAACCTTCCCCAAACATTCCTGTATCCTTTCCTTCCTGGGACCTTTCTTTCCTGAAATCTTCGCTTCCCTTCCCGAAACCTTCCCTTTTTGAAACCTTCCCTTCCCTTTCCTTCCTGAAAACTTCCCGAAACCTTCCCTTTTTGTAAATTTCCCTTCCCTTCCCTTCCCTTCTTGAAACCTTCCCAAAACCTTCCCAAAACCTTCACAAAACCTTCACAAAACCTTACCAACACTTTCCGAAAACCTTCCCAATACTTTCCTTTCTCGCACCTACCTATACCTTCCCTTCTCTTCCACCTCTTCCCTTTTTGAAACCTTCTCTTCCCACACCTTCCCGCACTTTCCCGCACCTTCTTTTCTCTCACTCTCCAGGTATGATCTACAGGAACACCAGACTCAGAAGAAATCCAGGCCGCAGAAAACACAAATCAACCTGCAGGAGAGAACAATCTGTACACCCAAAGCCACCTTCTGAGAGCAATTTTGTTATAGTGCTGCTTTCTTTGCTGCTATGGGATTTGGGGGGAAAGCATTTGGCAGTGGGTTGTCCTATATACTTTCCATTCTGTGTCTGACTGTTCTCTGCATCTGAGTTAGATAGTGTTTGTGTTTCTCCTCTTCAAATATGCCTCAGCATTTCAAATGAAACTTTGGACCACAGCAGTGGCAGCCTTTTAAAAGGCTACAGCACAAGATTCCTCTGTCTCCTCTCCTCCACTGGAGAGCAAAGGCAAACCAGAAGAGGGATATTAATGTGCAAATTAGCGCAACCTGACTGGCTCCAGATTGCTACTTAGAATTTGCATATTAATAAATGTTTTTGTGACAGCATTTAGCAGATCAAGAAGGGCAGAGATTAAAAAAAGTCAACAAGATTTTTAAGCTTTTCCTTTATATTCCCTTCTCCTTACACTCACAGACTCCTGTATATATTTATATCTCCTTATACCATATCCATATGTGCTTAGGTTGTATATCTATAGGTCAATGCATGTAAATCTGCCCAGTTCTTGACAGATGTGAGATTTGCAGAACTGCCCTGCGTGAAGTTGGAGAAACAGTTCTGTGCTGGAAGGAGAGCAGGTAGCTTTGCCTGTGTGTGTTTTAATGAGTGTGTTTTATACACACGCACACAGAGTTAGAAAGATAGATGTAAAAACTGGACAGTCTCCCTCCCCCCCCACCCCGCCCCTTCAAATCTTTTTCCAACAGGCATTTTTATCCCATTCAGCTGAATAAATTGGGACTCTTGAAACTGTGATCTTGACAGATGTGAGCTTTTTTTCTGAGCTGCATTGGAAAAAGATAGATAGTGAAAACCTCCAGGGCATTTGGGCTTAGTGGAGCCAGTGAAAAGTGTTATTTCCAAGCGCGCTGAAAAATGCATCCCTCTGAATTCCTTAGTTCTCTTTTTCTGTCCTCCTTTCTGTCTTTCGTTCTCTCTTCCTTTAGATGCTTTGTGGATGAAATGCTGAATGCCCTCCCAGAGTTCTTCCACCACCACAGGAAGTTGCGATCAAAATCTTACCGAGCACTGGGCCTTTAAAGTATCTCCTGTGAGTAGTCTGGGGGTCAGAATAAGAGGGGGAGAAAATGAACAGATAAATAAACAGAGTAAGTTACACATATGTAACTGGTGCATTAAAGATATATTTCCTCATTTCAGCTAATTAGTTGTCACATCAGTTTTAAGCAGACAAACTGGCTCATAGCCAGACTATTTTTTTTTCCAGAAATGTCTGTGTAAAGAGCATATGTTCAAAGAGATTCTCATTCCTATTAGATTGGTCTTCCTGTTTTATTTTTGTTTGTCTATGACACGTTTATCAAAACAAGAAACAACTTGAAATTATCTCATTGTCAACTGTTTTCTTTGTTCTCCTGAACTTTATCTTTTCCCAGTTGGAGCTTGAATTTGTGCTAGTTGGTCAAGGCAGGATTACAGTTTGGAGTGAGGAGAAACCCAACTTCAGATAGAGCTGAATCAAAATGTATGATTTCTGTCTGAAAAAAAAAAGGAAAAAATGTAATCTCTTTTAGGATAGATGTGCAATGCTTTGTTCTTGCCTTGCTTCATACAAGGCAGATACTGGAAAGTTGTGTAATTGTTGTTTGGGGTTTTTTTTCTAAATTGCCCCTATTTTGGAGCTTTTTTTTCAAACACATTTTGAAAAGAAAAGCCCAATTTCCAAACACAAAGGTTTTTTTTATTTTTTTTTTTCCTTTGGCATTTCCACCATGAAGCACTTTGTCTCTGACTGCATTGAAATGCAGTGTTTTGACATTTTGCTGTGTGGATGTCGGGCTAAGTGTCTTGCCTGAAACCACAGAGGGAATTAAGACCGCATCTCTTGTGCTTTTGGTTACCCCTTAACCACTGGACCATCTTTCCTCCTAGCAACCCTTAGGAATTTCTGAGCAAAAGTGAGCCCATGGACAACAGCGTGGAGAGGGACTAGTCCCTTTATCCAAGGCTCATGAGCAGAGACGACCCCAAGCAATTTGTGGAGAGCAGAGGGGTAGGCAGACACCCCCCATGCTGGAGCTGGCACCATCTGTCTTTTAGCTATGCCTCCACTATAAAAACAAAGATTTAAGAGGAGCACAACAGTGGCACACACACCCTTGGGCCACACATCAGTGAGTTTGCTGGCAAGAGCAAAGCTGCCGTGTCTCTGCAATGTTTTTGTCAGGATTATCTGACTCCCAGTCAAGGTGCAAACAAACCTGAAGGTCTTCTGTCAATAGCGGCGTGTGAGCTGAGAATCTCAATGTCTTCTGAAAGAAAGTTTGGGAGTTCTTCCAAAAAACAAAAAAAAAAAAAAAAGAAAACGTGTTGGGAAGGAAGCTAGGTTTCTACACCAACAGTTAGAAAGTCACTAGGAGAGTCATAGTGAAGTCAAGACAATCTGAGAATATCTCTCAATGTGTCTTTTCTAGTATTTTATTTGGATTGGTTTTTAACATCTCAAGTAGCCCTCACTGCTTCTCTCAGGAGCCTAGTGCATCATCTCATTTCCATGAGTCCTCCTGCACTTTACCCTCTCATGGTGTGACACCATTACTCCTTGCAACACACCAACATTGGTGTAAATGACTTCAGAATATCCTGGTTCTGGGTCTGAGTCCGAATGGCATTTGTGTGGTTGTTCTCAGTCACCCTAGTTCTCCTCCAGCCCAACATCCCTCTACACCTATCTGAAAACCAGTTGCATGTACCCAGCTCCTGAGAGATGAGAAAATTGGATACCATGCATCCATACTAAGCCTGTGACACAGCTGCAGGTTCAAATGACAGCCAATGACAGCCCTGAGGTCATTGATCATAAGTCCAGTTATTTGACCCAAACAGAATTCTCGCATTAACCTTATCACCTTATCCCTTCCTTATTCTGTTTTTTTGCTTCATCCCAGTTTCTACCTCCCTGTCTAGTTTTGTCTCTTTCCACAGTATCCTGAAGCATTTTGTTCCAGCTGCCCTTCATCATCCCATCTTCTACCGCAGCCCATAAGAAACACTTACCATGAAATCTTCAGAGCAAAGTATTTACTCTTCACGCAGTCTTTTGCCTTGTGTGGGGAAGGTAGAAAAGACAGGGCACAAAACACTTCTGACAGACATCAGTTATGTTGCTTTATTTACAGCTGGAAGGCAGCTAAGTTTTGATGAAGTAAATAACATCTTTGTGCAGCAGAAGGAATGGGGCCCAGTTTTCCACATTATCAAATCTCCCTCCCTTCTCTCATCACATTCTTTTTGTAGATTCCCCTATGTCTAATATAAAGAGGCGAACATACTTCAGTTTTCTCTCAAAAGAGTTTTACAAAGCTTTCCTTCACTCAGCTGTCTAGTCTCATAAACATCCATGGAAAGTAATGTCTTTTTTTTTTTTTGTCTTGAAGAATTTTCTTTCTCTCACTCTGTCAAATTTGGTTAAAAATGCTCAGCTGCTATAAGAAATATTGGCAGAGAAAGAACGGGACAAGGAGATCAGTAATAAACATCGCATGGTTCTGTAAATCCTGTTTCCTTAGGAAAACTGGGTAAAATAGGAGGTCCAGGACTCAGCCTGGTCCTGTGGTGGGCTTGATCATTGTTTCTACTGATTCCTTGTGTGGAGGGCAAGTGTCAGAGCTTTCCCGTGGAAGCAACCATTGTAACTGGGCATGCTGGATAGGTTAATTCTGTCTGGATGTGCTGAGGGCAACAGCACAAGGTATTTTAGCCTTTCTCTTCAGGTCCTTTTATAAAGTCATAACATTTCAGATGCCCTGAAATATACAGTATTTCAGTATGTCCTGAAAAGCTGCATAAGCTTTCTCTTCCCACTTTTCTGACTTCACTTCCCCCTCTTTCTGTCTTCCTCCATCCTCAGTCAGCCTCTTTCTCGCCTCTCTCTGGTGTTCGTCAATAAATATTCAATTAATGCTTTCCTATGATATAGATCTATGGGTGCCAGATAAGAACATCTTCACAGGATGAATGGTGCTGCTAAGTCTGGCGGCTAATTCTATGCAGATGCAGAAAGTCTGCTGGAAGTGACTTTACAAAATGGAGTGCTCAAGCAACCCTGTTTTATTTTTTAATGCAGATGAGAATTTAAAAGCCTGTGTTTTCTACAATTAATTTTATGTACTATTCTTTTCAATTATTTATATTCCCTGAATGATAAATGGGCTGGCAGAGAGGAAATAGGAGACTCAAGGTAGTGGGAATCTGTATAAAGAATCCTTTTTCCTCATTAGTTATTTATTTATTTTAGACTGGAATAGCAGCCCAGGTGATAATTAAGAGAATGTGGGCCCTAGATCAACAGGTGGTAGGAGATCAGTTTATCACCCAGCAAGGCTCAGAGGAAAAAGACCAGAACCAAGGATGGAGGTTTAGTCATAATTTTGCAACAGACTTATTTAATGCACTATGCCAAATCCCTGAACCTCCCCATTAGTGAATAGGAGGAGATGGTTGTTTTTTGCAAAATAGAAATGGATAGCACAAGTAAGCAAAAATTCTGTAACTGATGAAGAAGCAAAACTTTCATGGATTCAGGGTGACTTTTCTTGCATATATCAGTGTTGATCCTGAGCCCAGGTGAAAGCTGCATTCATTAGAGTCATGTTCATCCAAAGCCAAAAAAGTAACCTGGGGTAACTTTTGGCATTGGAAGCAGGAGGGAAGTGTCAGAGAATGCATCCACAGCTTCCCTGGGCAACCTGTGCCAGTGCCTACCACCCCCACAACAGAGAATTTCTTCCTAATATCTAATTTAAATCTACCCTCCTTCAGCTTAAAACCATTGCTCTTCATGGTATCTCTACATGTCCTTGAGAAAACTCTCCAGTTTTTTTGTAGTCCCTTTAGGTACAGGAAGTGCTATAAGATCTTCCTGGAGTCTTCTCTTCTGGAGGCTGAACAACCTGAATTCTCTCAGCCTGTCTTCTCAGGGTGCTCCAGCCCTCTGGTCATCTTAGTGACTCTCCTCCGGACTCGCTCCTCCAGATCAACATGTCTATCAGAGATGAGAGATCTATCTGTTGATCTCTCTACCAGAGATGGGGGCCCCAGAGCTGGGCAAAGTACTCCATTTATTTTATTTTATAGCTTATGCCTTCTTGCAAGTTCTTGGCACAGCACTTACACAGAAACACAAACGTGCTAAGCAGAATAGCCTTCCTCAATAACGCAAATGCCTACTCGAGTCAGTGGGCGTTTGAAACCTCTGGAGAGAGAGCCTGACCCTCTCTGGTTTCCAGTCCATTTCCAAGGGTTTTGGAGAAGTAACAGGATGTCATTTGAGGCCTTTGAGAAATTGATTCTAAAGATGTAAGGGGATTATTTTAGAGCAAAAGGGAGGAGACCCCATTAAAATAGCACTGAAATGGAAAGGAAGCTGAACAAATGGAGATGTGTTAGGCTGAGCACTGTTTGAAGTGAGACATTTTCCTTCAGGTATTGATTGGGTTTTTATGCCATTCTTAACCTAAATCAGATCCTTAAAAATAAACAAAAGCTACCCTTAGGAAAAAAATAAATAAATAAATAAAAATACATAAAAAGTTATTTTAGGACTGAGAAGAAGAGCCAGGATTTTCCTTCCGCACATTCTGCTTCCCTAAAATAGTAGTGCTTACTTGTAAGAGAGACATCTTGGCAGTAATGTATATTATTTTCTTTCAAGTTCATTTATAAGGTTAAAATCAGAAGATTTTTGAGTTTTGGATGGATTTTTTTCTCCTTTCTAAATTTATTTCAGCATAAAAGAGTTGAGTTGGAAGGAAAACAATGGTGGTAAAAATTACACACTGGAAAAAACTAGGGATGGAGCCACTTGAAAAATTGCCAACTTACAGAGACAAATTCATGCTAATTTTAGAAATTTCAAACACTTTCACAAATGTATTTTTATTCACAGCCATCTCATTGTGCTTTCATGGTTTTTTAAGAAAGCAGGGCAAGGTGGGCGTGGGAGGATGGTAGATCAGAGTAGAGACCTTCTCCCAGCTTGAGAAAAATAAGATAAGCAGTTTGGTCAATTTTATAGAAAGTAGGGTTTGTGAAAGTCACAATTAGAAAAATCAGCTATCAATATTGTAACTATAAGCTGCCTAGTCCTTTACAGGGTGTCCACAGGGACATCTGGAGTAAGCTCTTCCACCATGAGCTTCAGAGATGACTGAAATTATAGTCTTTGATATACTAGAACAGTTCCTCCAGCAAAAAAAGACAGGAAGGAGTAGTAAAAAAAAATAAAAAAGAGATCCATCAGACTTATAGCATAAATGTTTGTCTTTGTCATAGAGGCTGTTAGATTAGTTCAGCTTCCATAATCTATTTAATTATTGTCTTTAATGGGACAGCCATTAAGCAAACTAGTTACTTTCTGTAAACATAATGAGAAGTATCTGCATTTTTTGCACCAGCCTGCCACCTGCCAGCCTACCAAAATTGTGTACTCATCTCAGTGACATTCCACTCTTTCCACAAGAGATGCTGCTATGTGATGGGGAATAGGAATGATTTCACCACTCTATCTGTTCCACCACTGAGCTTCATTAGCAGTGGAATATTACAGCTGGAGAGAAACTGGAGTCTTTGCCCTACTTTTCCCTTTTCTGAGTCTATTGCACCATTGTTAGTGCAATTTGTGAGTTCTGTGTTGAGGAACACTCAGAAGGTAGGGATCAAGCTGAAGTTGTGGGTTCATTTTTCCAGTGACAAACAAGATGTGTTAATGAAACACTATTTCCCTGCTTGTGTCTGTGGCTGAAGAGGCACCTTCTGATATACTCAAAGATATCATGGGGTTTGGAGATGCTGTTATTTTCTAGTGAAATAATAATTAGTCAGGGTGAACAATTACCAAAAGAAAGCTGGGAAATATAAAGAATTTCTGAATTAATAGCCAAATCCATAAAAACCTTTGAAACACTTTTTTTAAATCAGAATTGTTGTATAAATAAATATTTTAAACATTAAGGAAGAGGAGGCTCTAGATCTCAGCAGAACCTGTACCTGACCTAAATTCCAAAACACCACTTTTTTTTACTTATGACTTGTTGCAGTTGTTTTTTTACCTCTTTCCAAGTCTTCTTTCTTGTTGTCTCTGTTCTTTTCTTTTTCTGTGGATTTTTTCATATTTATTGTGCTCCCAAAATGAGAAGGGATCTGAAAGGGTTCAACTCCTAGGAGGGGTTTTGACCCAGTGGTTGCTAGGTGATTAGATGTTTTGATGATGGAAAGTCATATAAACCGATAGCAAAAGCAGTATCCAAAATACAGCACAAGCAAGTGTGAAAATATGTGGGTGATGATCCTCTAATTTTACACTCTTCATCTTTCCACATGAGGCTGTGAGTTTACAGCTTGTGTGGATACTATCTAGATGCCTGTTGTATGAGGATTAGAGGTGCTGGAAAAAGGTAAGGCTGTCTTCAAAAATAAATCCATAAACTCCCCTCAGCTACCAGTTATAGCAAGAAAGCAACTCTTAGAGATCCCAAAGAGGGTGGAGAAAACTGGAGAAAACAAACTGCTCAAAATGAAGCCCCAACCCCCAAAGTGGCTTCAAACATGCTGGTAGAAAACAAGTTTCCAGAAATAAACCTTCTATTTTTTTCTTCCCCCCTACCCCCCATGTGTGATTTGTTCATTCCAATTCACCATTTTGGAAGCAGGAAGCCATGAGGCAGAGGGAAAACTACAATGCCAGCCTGCTATTTCTTGCTGAGTAGCAACAGGCTGCAGAGTGGACATACAGCTTTTTCTGGATGTGGCAAAAGGTTTCTTTCAGCCCCTAATTTGCAGTGTCAGAGTAACCCATTATCAAGACGATTAAATTTAAAGAGACTGCAGTAAATGCTAGCATACAGAAGACATCAAGCATCATTAAAATGTAATTGGAAGCAAAGCTTAATGAGGTAAAAGGAAAAAAATACCCAGAATCCTATAGGGTTTTCTGCCCCCCCTCCTCCCTTGCTTGCTTTGCCTGAGCCAGCAACTACTGTATTGAAAATTATAACATGCAAACTGCATTATTATTTGCTGTTCTTGCAGCAGCTAAGGAGACAAAATGCTTTAGTGTAGCTTTGCAATGGGTGTATAAAGTTATATTTGCTGTACTTTTAGACTGAAGGCGGGAATGCTTTTGCTTTCTCAAAGTCTAAAGTTTCTGGTAGGAGCAAAGCTAATCTGGTTTTGCTCATCTAGAGCAGACAATAATGGCCAAATGGAAGCATGTGTCTACAGTTTTGCACTGATCTGTAGATGGCAGTGGGTTTTGAAGCAGCATGATTCCATCTTTCCTGAGGACAACAGGGACAAGGAGACAGGGGAGAAGAGAAATCGAAAAGGCTCGAGAGGGGAGCAGCAGCCATTGTACCTGGCAAGCCAAAATGAAACTGCAGTGCCTCTGGTAGGGATGTGGATAGTAAATGTAATGTTTGTATAGGAGGTAATAGCTCAATAAGGCAGTGGGCTGTTTTCCCAGGTCCTTAAAGGCTACCTGCTACAAAGCATCTGCAGTTCAGCTGGTACCATTGTGATATGTGCTGGTAGGGCTCTCTGGAGAGAGAGTTGTTCCATTCATCTCTGTCTTGCAGCAAGGCTGAGGCCAAGCCTGGTCTTTGTAAAGGCTGAGTTGGTGTGAGTCCAGCTTCCTTTTGTCTTTTCTTGGGGTTTTTTTTGGTTTTATTTTTGTGGGGTTTTTTTGTTGTTGTTGGTTGGTTTTGGAGGGATTTTTTGTTTTGTTTTGTTTTGTTTTGTTTTGTTTTTTGTAAATTTCTTTTTTGTTTTTCTTTTCTCCCCAAGACATCAAGTCAACACATTTTGTATTTTTTTTCTGGAGGGGGAAACAGACTGCCTCAGTTGGCTGCATATCACTATCTGGGCTTGGGTTAGTAGTTGCTCTCCTTGTACACAGCTGCATATTTCCTGGAAGCATCACCATTTCAGCTCAAGGCCCATACAGAAGTAGGTTAACAATACAAATATTTTTCCCAAACCATCTGATCTAGCTAGGGTGCCAAGACCTGGCCCTTAAACTAGCCAGATATATTAGTCTCAGTTGGATCCATTATCATTTTATCATTTTTGTTTTGATGTTGTCCTTTAAATCCAAACTCTGTGGTCTCCAATGGTGTCTCTAGAAGTGAATTTGTGTACTCCTTTGTTGGAGAACAGAAAACTTGACCTGTGGAGAAAGCTGTCTGAGCTGCAAATAGAGCTCCAAGCCTTCAGTGTGTGTTGCAGTTCTGTCTTACCCAACACCATTGACCGTCCCTGGTTTCATTTACAAAAATTCATACCCAGCTTTGTGCATTGGTTTTTTAAAAAGATTTCCAAAAGGTACAAAGTGACCTCAGAGCTTGTGAGTGATTTCCAAGCAATGTCTGCACCAGAGGGGGCTCTGAGGTACAAATGCCTAAGCTCATTTGGAGCCAGGAGATATGTCCACACAGCAGCAAATCCAGCTGTCCTGTCCCCTTATCCAGAACTCGTATTTGCACCAGACTCCACTCTCCTCTTCCAGACAATCAAAAGAACTGGCCTTGAAAGTTTCTAGTATCCAAGCCTTGTCTGAGAATGATGTCCTTCAACTTCTGTTTTTGCTTTTTTTGCTGTTTCTATTCTCTGAAATGTCTCTTTTAATTTAAGTCCTTCAGGGAAAAGACCATGCTCTTTATTAGGAGCTCATACAATGCATAAAACAACAGGGGTCTTTCTTTCATTCTCTAGGATCAAGCAAACAACTTGAAGAAAGGAATTTTGTCAAAACATGTCAACAGAAGCTTGACTGAGTAGCACATCTCACTACAGTAAAGATGGTATGCCTGATACAAAAGATTATGAATGAATCACTGCTTGTTTTTGTTGAATAAGAACCTGCTTGCTTCCTTGCACTGTCACATTTATTTTTAATTGCAGATACAGTGTCAACTTAATTCAATATGGGAAATGATTAGCAGAGTATAACCTGCAACAACCAGACAGGTAGAGCACTCTTAAGGATCTTAGCTGGGCTGCAATTAAATAGAGGTCGAGTATTTGAATAAGCTTCAGATTAAATTTTACCTTAATTTTCTGAGTTGCTTTTATCGGCCAACTATTTTACACTGCCTGAAAATGTAAATCTTCAAGTCTCCAGCTGCTCAAACAAGACCTTTCACTGACACACTGCTGTCTTTAGATTGAAAAAAATGCATAGTTGCAGGAAGCTGGTCATTGAATTTTTCATTTTCCTGGCTTTACTAGAAGAATATTTGCCTTATCATAATATCTCACAAGTAGAGGGGAAGAAAATAAAAATATATATTGCTACATGGTTTTCATTTAATGGTGAATACAACTTTTTTTTTTTGGTATTACAAAACCCTTTGAGTAAGATTGCCAAATGTTCTTTTCTTCAGTGAACATATGTGAAGTGCCATTGCCCTTTTTAGCCCCAGACGTATGTCCATGAGAGACTGAGTCAAGCTTTCTGCTATCTGACCTTTCTGTGACAGTATCTTCTAAATAATTACGGGGGGCTAGGGGAAAGTTAGAGCAATCATCAATTTCATAGTATGCCAAAGAACAAAAAAAAGGAAACAGCTTGATTTTTTTCTGTATTTTGGTCACACCCTTCACCAAGGTTGAGACTGTGAGGCCAACACTTTAAAGGTTTGAGGTTTGGTTTATTTGGATTTGAACAATATTAAAATTAAAAAGAGGGTGAGTTGACATCTTCACTGCCTGCAAAGGGCTCTCTGTTTTCAACAGAATTTTAAGAAGATATTTTGTGTCTTCAAGTTGAATGTGCTTTTGCTGAATATAATTGAAGAGAGTCTCTTCTTTTTAATACAAATTAGATCCAAAGGATCTCTACAAATAAAACAGCAAAGTTCTGTGTCTCAATGTGCTGATTATTTTTACACATCATGCTTAGCTTTGTAGGGCAATCCTCACTCTACTACGCTTCTTGCTAAAAATAGGAATATTGTGTACTAGAAAACTGTAGCTAATTTTTTTCCATCAAAAATGTGTTTGACTTTTTAAAGGGAGAAGTTGATGGATGGAGCTGAAGGTTTGTTGCCTTTTCAGGAGCTGCTGACACATTTTAGGAGATTTCAGCTTCCTATTTCATGTCAATTTTCAAAAATTTCATTAGAAAGAGGAATGGAGGGAAAGAGAGAACATAATTTTTGATCAACCTGTGTGGCAGGGAAATAAGCACTAAATTTAACTACATAGGCATAAATTATAATAGGTTTCCATGTGGTACTATAACACATAAATACCTCAAATATGAGTGCTGTCAGTTTTGGACAGAGTCTGCAAAATTATTTGGTTTCATATAGATAATATTTTACAGTTTTATGGGGTGAAACACCAGGTTTCAATTTCAATCCCTATGTACCATGGGTACACTTGGAGGGTGAAATCATTTTACTCCTGGAATTCAGAACCAGAGGTTTTGCTACAGTTCAAAAGCACTTTGGGATATCTTGGGATTTTCATTTTACCAGCATAGTCCTTAATAGAGATTAACCATTGTGCACTTATGATTTTGCAATGGCAACAGTGAGCTTTATGCTACCCAGTTATAGATAAAGTCTCAGCCCTTAACAGTAGCCTATCAAAGCTGAAGTTGTGTAGTAATACCTGGGGCTCTGGGTAGACAATCTAGAAATATTTAGAAGAAAGGTCAGAGGTGAAGGAGGCAAAGGAGGTTAACAGTTAGGAATCACTCTTGTCTTCCCTTCCCCACTATGCAAAAAAAAAAAAAAAAAAAAAAAAAAAAAAGAGAGAGAGAGAGAGAGAGAGAGAGAGAGAGAAACCTCTGTATACATATTATCATAGAAATAGATTGCCCTGCAGCTGCTCCACTCCAGATATATTAACAGCTCTGGGATTCAAGAAACCATTGTACAAGCATAAGCTTAAAGCCATCAGAGTGACCGCAATGGACTTTTTCATTAACAACAGGATCACAGAAGAAGGATTTACTCAGGCGGAACAATTAAAAAGCATGGGGTTGCAATAAAAGGGAATGAGACTTCAACTCTTTCTCTGCCTCTGTCTTTAGGACTCTTTCTCACTCCCTGTCTCTCTCTTTTTTCCTCCTTCTCTCTTTCATGTTGTTGTTCTAATCCAGGCCTCCCAATGGCCTGGCATTACATCTTCCCTTGAATTAGCATTCCCATTCCCCCGGGAGGGCTGCTGTGGTGATGACTAAGGGAAGGGGTGATAAATGTTAACAGAAACACTTTTGCAGAGTGCTGATTTTTCTGTTTGTAAAGCATGCACCTGCACAAAAGATGCCGAGTGAGAGAAAATAACTCCATCTCGATGGGAGACAAGCGCACCCGGAGACACACACTTACTTAACATACATTACAGGGATGCCCTGTAGTAGTATCACAATGGGACTTGCACGGCAGAGCAGAAAAGGGGAGAGAGGAGGAGAGGTGCAGGGTAGACAGGATGTTTGCTTTGGGGTTAAGGCTAGATCGTGTCTTGTATCACTGGCACACAGCCCCATCACCACTTTCTTTCCTGACCTCGTGCATCCCTCTTGCTCGGTGTCTCACTTTGCCAGTACCAGCGTGGCTCTTGAAGAGGGGGTGGACAGCTGGGGCTGAGGGAATTTGAGTCCCTGAATATCAGCCACACACTAAAGATGTGCTTTTTCAGGGCAGTTCAGTTCATTTCTGAATCCCCACGTTTTCACATGTGGAATTTCAAGGGAAGTAGGGAGGCCATAGGTGGTAAATTAGAAGCTGGGGTGGTTCCAGTGCCTGCGGGGTCTATATATGGAGATTAAGATGACCAAACTAGAGCCTTATCCCACCTGAAACTCCACTCCATTCCTACCCCACACCACGAGCCATAACACAGAGGTGTATCAGTACACTTCCCATCACACCACCTGAGTGAGGAAAGAAAGGAGATAGTGGCCTCACACTGGGGTGTGCTCATCTTCAAGATGCTAGAACTGCAGAAGCTGTAACTTCTTAAATAAATATAGTAGATTCTGCTTTGATGTTGGAATAAAAATGATAAATATGAGCAACACCTCCACATTTGATGAATTGCGGGGCTAAATGTTCTCATGCATATGTCTGAACCACTTCCTGAGTCACCCATTCTTGGCAACATCTACTTTTGGGCTCTCTATTATTCATGGCCATACTGTATTTGCAGCATTTTTAGCTGAATGGACAAAGTAAGTCTATGGACATTTTCTGGGAGAAAGGTCAGTGCACTTCCCATACTGTAGATTCAGAAAAGAGTAAAAAACTTGTTCAGGGCAGTGATGGATGCACAGAAACTTGGGAGAGGTATGGTTTGTTTGTGGTTATAACTACTGTAAGGATTTAGTCAAAGGGCCTACTAGCCGGCCACAAACTTTGGATTAGTTTGGAAGCCTGCATCCAATTTTTTTATAATAGTGATGAACTTTGTTCTTTTTCTGGAGTTACTGTTGTAAACTATTATGTTATAGAATTGGGGGAAATACTGATTATTTTTTCTTCTGTGTATGAGTCACCTACATTAAGAACAAACTTTGGAAGTGGTTTTACCAACAGATTGCCAATATATAAAAGGCAAAATCTTTCCTTCTTTAGCAGAGGGTCTTCTGGATTTGCTTTTTCACTGCTCTCAGACAGGATTGGAGATGATGTGTACAACCTGATTCTGGTGTCTTTTTATGAGGCAGAGACTCAGCTTCTCAATATCGTTGTACATGGCTAGGAAGGAAGGAAGGAATATTTTTAATCTGTTTCCATCTCACACCATCAGGCTGGTTCTTCACCACCAATGGATGTGGGGTAATAAGGAGAGGACAGGACAACAAAGACCCAATCTCCTGCTACCTATCAAGGCAGGCTCATCACTCAGCTGGCTTGAACAGTCCAAAGTTACAGTGGGTGCTCTGACCCTTCTTTATGTGAAAAGTTGTGATGAAAGAGCAAATTCAGCCCAAGAACTTGTTCATTGAATGTTTCCAGCCAGCAAATTTGCTTTAGGATCCTTTATGGATGTGCATAGCCCATTCCTTCAGAGTTTCTTGGAGAAAGTTGTATGGGCAGGCATGTAAATTAACTTGGTTATGTCTGAGAAGTCCTTGGGCTTTCTAGGAGCCCTAAGAAGAGAAGTTGGGGTTCCAGTCTCCGGGCTTCAAACTGCAGGTCATGCTGTAGTGAGATGTTGGTAAAGACATCTAAACACTCTGCTCAGAAGGAGCTTCAATCTTTGACAAATAGCAAGCACTTTGAGCCAGAAAAGCCACTGACTTCATCCAGAGAGGGGAGGGGAAGAGAGGCAAAGGCAATGTTTAATTAGGAAGCTAATTTCATGACATCATGCCTCCTGGCCTTTATTCCATTAATGAAGCTGAAAGTAGGCCACAAACTACAGGGATTTATTCTTCCCTATTGGGACCATGTTATATCTGTCTGTCTGCTTGCATGGAAAATGCAACATCATTCCCAGTTGTTTACTTATTCCATAAACATTGACCATTCACTCTTCTCTTCATATACTCTCATTTGTACTGCATGCCTAATGCTTTGTATAAATTGCCTCTCTCTGTATACTAATGCGGGAATCTTTTTATTTTTTCTTATTATATTTTCTTAGAGCAATGGGCATAGGAAGAGTGGAAACAGCCACCTCTGAGGATTTACCTGTGGGCTAAGCTCAGAGTATAAGGGCTGTCTCCCAAGATACTGAGAGGTGCTGAAATAGAAATTGTGAGATGGGAGAGCAAAGAATTAATGTTGGTTTTACCTGTACCGTGGGATGAATACTGAAGATCTGATAACTCAGCCCTTATGTGCAGGGGAAAGAGAGGGAAGAGGACACTGAAAATTAGCTGGAAGCATGCTTGGGGTAGTGCAGATTAAAACGCCTCCAGACCTGGCCCATGCCCTGACTCCAGGCTCCTGGTGTTTTATGATAACGAATCTGTAGCAGTGCCCGTCTCCCCCTCTCCCCAGCGTCTGCTGCTCCCCACAGACAAGGCAGTGGAGCAGAAGGCATGTCTGCTCCATGCTGCTACAGCTCACAGCCTGGGGTCCTAACGCAACATGCAACAGATGCCAGGTCTGGTTCCTGCTGGAGCCATCCTCTGTCAAGACTTTGGGAAAGGAAGCATCTTCGGCCCTTCTGCCATCACTGAGGCACTTAGCTGGGTTAGAGGGGAGCGGTGTCTGAAGTCAGCCCCATATCAATCACCACAGCTCCTGAGACAGGACAGCAAAGGACATGTTTTGATAATATCAGTAAATAGCTCCAATGGTGAGCTGCCACAGGGAGGGGCAATGTCATCCCCTGCCCTTATCTGCATGTTTGTGCTTTATCTGCTGCACCAGCATAGCACTCACCAGGCTTCAGGGTTTTATCACAGAGTCAGAGGATATCCAGAATTGGAAGGGACCCACAAGGATCATTGAGTCCAGCTCCTGAAGAGCTCCTGAGGTGAACCAGCTAATGCAGCTGACCAGATCTGGTGTGGGATGTGGGGGGTGTCAGACAAGCACTAGTGCCACCCTGAGAAAAGGGTAGGAAAAAATTCTGCCAAGAAAAATTGTCCCATGGATTTGCAGTGACACTGAAGTCTTGCATCCCTTTTCCAGACTTTGCAGAAACCAGAGTGAAGGCTGGGAAAGTAAGTAAAGGCTGTCATGAGAATACAGCGTCTCAGCACTGAAAACTGTGAGTTACACCTAAAAAAATGCAGTCTCTTAGCTCAAGCATGTACCCATCCTCTGTGTCTGAACAGTATCAGCACACATTACACCAAACGACTCCAAAGGCCTGCTCAGCAATCAGCTGGGTATATTCATAGATGTTAAAGCCCTGAGGACTACTGCTATAATCTGCTTTGACCTATATAACATGGGCTGTAGAAATTCACCCAGTATTTCCTGGAGTGGAAGGAATTGTTCTTCCCAGAGTGATTTCATTCAAAGTAGCACTGAGTTGATTGTCTGTGTGTTTGTGTATGCTTGTGTTTAGCTGTGTATTATGTTGTGTCTCCTTTTAATTCTTTCTCCATCTCCCATTAGTGGCCTTTTCCCTTATTCTGAATGTTTAAGCCCTTGAGGTATTAACAGTATTTGGAGGATTCAAAATTCAGAGTTGTGAGCATGACAACTGGAAATATCACCATGAAAATGTGTTTAGTTCATCCCGGAAAACAGGGCCATAATAGTGTGTTTCATTCTCTGACCAACCGAAGTGAAAAGCTGTGATTCACATTTCAGATCTGCACCCACGATAATGGCTGAATAAATATCACTTCTATTTGGTGCTTGACTGCTTAGGGACACTAGCAAACACTGATGCAATCGGCACTGATGCTCTGTGTCGTGGATTCCCTGCATGCAGAGAAGAGGGACAGCCTCAGATAGCACAGTCAGAGCAGTCACATCTTGTCAGAAGTTTCCTTTATGTGTCCAAAGCAGAGGACTTTTCTCTATCTGCCCTGCTCTGATTGTGGGATCAGCTGTCCCACACCTCCATGCAGGATGCAATCCAGTGGCCCAGATTTGGGAAAGCTCTGTGTTTTCTAAGCTGTCAGGCACCGAGGGATGTATTTGGGCTGTGATGAAAAATCTTTCACTTTGTCCAGGCTCTGACCACAGAGGTTGTATAAGTGATGTCTGCTAATTGTACTTGATGTTTATGTGGAGAAGACTCCCTCCTTTGCAAGGATGTATAAGTGATGTCTGCTAATTGTACTTGATGTTTATGTGGAGAAGACTCCCTCCTTTGCAAGGATTACATTCCTTGAGAAATTATGAGCTGGGTGCAGCTATTACTCACAAAAGGATATGCAAAAGAACTGGCTTCTCCATGCCAAGGTATCCCTGTGCATTGTCTATTCTTTTAGGAAAGTCCTCTTTAAGCTGTAGCATAGAGCTCTATTCTTCTTTCTTTCACAAAATCTAGCTACTTTTTGGCTTATGCTCACAAGCTGTCCTTCAAGTAGGTACTGCCCTGCTGCTTTCTGGACTAAGTAAATCTACAGCACAGTGCTGTTTCTTCTCCCTTTTCCTTGGACTTTCTTCTATCAGATGCAGGTGTCTGATGTAGTCCACTGAGCAGCAATGGAAGTTGCAGAGCAGGAAAGATGACATTGTGCGGTGTAGGGCTTCTAGTGATGTCTCTTGAGCTGAGTAATCCTTCTTATGTGGTCCCCACCTCATCTCAACACTGATGTGTAGGTCCTTCCTCTCCATGTTGCCCCAGGGCCCCCCATCCACAAGCAGGTGAAGAATTCATCTGGTATCTCACATGCATCTCTCTCCAGTCTCCTTCATCCCACAGTACATCCCCAACACTGACAGTCTTTGCCTTCCCATCCCCATCTCCAAGCTCTGAGAAGCCATCTCCCGCCCTGGTCCTGCCTCTGGGTGAGAGCAGTGAGCACTGGGAATCAGCCCAGTCCCTCCTGCTCAGCAATGCAGAGTGTTACGACGGGGTCAACCAGCCTGACCCTTGCGTGTTGTTTTATAAATACATCCTCCAGTCACCAGGTCAGCCGCATAAAGACTTCTTTCTGAAATATGGGAACCTGACAAGTGCTTAGCAGACGGCCCGACATCCTGAATCCGGTCTCTGTGAGATTCTCCTCTCAGCAGCGCCAGCACATGCTGTTCTGATGGTGCGGTGCCAAGTGACTTCTGGGTCAGTGCTGATCTTTGGAAATAAGTCTCAGTGGGGGATTGATGACAGAGTTCTTCTGACCTGAGGGAAATCGGTAGGAGGAAGGCACCAGACTTGGAGTTGGTCTGCAGGAGGAGGTGAGGGGGGGAAGGGGCGGGCAGAGGGGAAGGGGGGATG
>VXAC01001419.1:18788-31557 GCA_013399225.1 Rhipidura dahli
TGGCGACGTGAATATTAAATCCTCTTGAGCCAGGGACCATGGTGAGGCAGCCAGCCTTTAGATCCCTTCCTCACAGGCTGTTTTCCAGGGAAGGAAAAGAGCTTTAATCTGTTAGAGGAATCCCAATTTGTGTTTGAAAGCATATGTTTGCACTGGGAATCCAGCAAACGGCACTGCAGTGCTTAACTAGTAGGTCAGTGCTGTGGACTGGGAATTCAGCTCTGCCTTCAGTGTGGAGAGTTTATCTACACAGATCAGAGCTGCTGTGGTGGTACTGAGGAGCAGCATTTGCACAAGGAAGGTCTGGAGGATGCTGGCTCTCCAAAAGGCTAAGCCAGATCTGAAAGCTGACAGGATTTGTGGGACTTGTCCTGTCCCTCGCTGCTTTTACTGAGGAACTGGGACCCCCCTTCTGCCTCACCTGAGGGCACTGGCTGGACTTAGTTCTGGCATTAAAGAGTTGTTAGTTGAACAGGTGAAAGGGAGGCAGCCCTTTGGCAATATCAGCAGCTGTGACCTCAGGCAGGAGCCTAAACTCCCTCCTCCTAAAACTACAAAGAGCATGTACTATTCTCAGGGGTCATTCTGTTACAAGAGGTCTGGCTCTTGCACACCTTTTGTTGCTGAAAAACAGTAGTGTCCTCAGGAGAAAATAGCACACAAAAGCCCCTGGGATGGCACCCTCTGTGCAAATGCTGCAGTCACGGTGTGCAGAGCAAATTCATCCTTCACCCCACTGCTGCTCCCTTGCCCCTGGCACTGTTTCTAAAGAATTTCCTACAAACTGCAGCAATACTTCACCCTGCTTTCTCATTTGAATCAGCAGGGCTCTAAAAATGGTTTCTCCAAATGGAGAAGCAAGAAATGGAAGGGTTTAACCTAACATGTGAATTATATTGGGCCAACCTACAGCACAACCTCCCTGTTGACCTTACTGTTTGTTTTTAGCCAGGCTCATTTTGATTTAGTCACTTAGGGACAGCCTCATTTGTGACAATGAGCAAATGTTTACATTGGGTATTTTTGTCAAGCTGGCAGAACCTAGTTTAAAAAAAAAAAAAAAACAACCTGAATAATATGAATTATGTCATTGTATCTTTGCTCCTGAAAGAAAACTCTGAACTTATGATTTCCCCCCACATCCTATGTGAGAACACTGCAGCACTGTACAGGGAAGCACAATAGAATAGTAACTCTTTATTACTCCTCTCTTCTCAAAATTATCCCTAACTTTGTCCCATAATATCATTCTTTATATTTAAAAGTGTGAGTACAGAAACAGATTCTCAGCATTCCCGTAAAAATTATATAGACAGGTACAATCTGCTGCAGGCAAGACAAGGAATACATTATTCTCTCATTCTTTATTTGATTTGTCCAGCTATTTCTCAGCATGAGATGAGACAAGGCAGGAGTTTCCTTCACGTCTCATTGTAAGCAAGCATACATCAAATAGGAAGAGTTTGTAGCCATCTCCAGCTTTTCCTCTCTTGAGCACTCCTTAAGAATGTGATGGGGGAAGATTTCTGGGGGAAACATCACCAGAGGAGATGTTTGCACTGGGAGAGGGAGATTTGCACTGTGGTTTTGTTGCTTTTGCAAAGCAGAAAGCAGAGCATCAGAGATGGAATAAGATACCATGGCTGAAATCAAAAGTAATGCTGCTGCATCTCCCTTGGCAAGACCTCTCTGCACAGATCAGGGAAGTTTTGCTGCTTTGGGACACTTAGAAGCCAAAATTGTAGCCTAGGCTTCATGTAATTGATGAGTTCACATCCAGGATACTAAATCTCCTTAATTGCATGGTGAGTTTTAAGAAGTTTGGGCCAAGTCCCATGATATCATGGGAATACATTAGTTGACAGCTAGGGACAGAGGATTAATCCCAAGTCTTGAAGGCCTGGTGGTGTCTACTCCCAAACTTATTAGTCAGACTTGGAATTACTTGTTTTTTGGCATTAGGAAGGGTGCACTGAGACATAATCGGCTTCTTCTCACTCCATCCCATAATGGGAGAACAAGGGGTGACTTGGTGAAATTAATGGCTGGTAAATTTAGAATAAATAAAAAGAAGCACTATGCCATGTGCCAGTCCCCTGTGGGATTTACAGCCACAGGAGGTCATCGAGACAAATACTGTGGCTGTATTATTAAAACAGGCTAGATAATTTTATTACCATTAATAACGTTTACAGTTATGTAAGCTGAGATAATGAGGCTAATCAAATCTCATGCTTCAGGGCATAAACTGATTGCCTGCAGGGGTCAGGAAGAAGTTTCTTTTTCCCCACATGCAGCACTGCACAGTTGGCTAAGTGCTGTGTCTGGGGGGGACACCAGCACTCTGGCTATCAGTGGAGTGGGTGGCTGAAGCCAGCATCAGGGCAATCTCCCCATCCAGGCTTTGCTGCCATCTCTTCTTCCTCCATGTGCTCCTGCTGTTTTGGTTCTGACCCCATCTCCTGGTGTGCTTCTCCTCCTCCTCATTTCCTGAGCATCTTCTGCATTCTCACACTGCGCCCCAGGTTCCTCTCACTGCCTCCACCTCCCTCTTCCCAGGCTATCTGCACTTTCCCACCTCCTGCACCACCCACACCTTGCCTCTGCACCCTGCCATGAGCTCCAGCACACTGGCTGGGAGCCCAAGCTAATAAGCCTGGCTCAATTGGTCTGACCCTGTCCAAAGATGACCCTCTGTGGAACAAGAAAATATGTTTGTGTGGGGTCTGGGGTTCATGGTTCAGGTTATGAACCTGTGATATTTCCTGCAGTTTCTTTGCAGATTTATTTTAATGACTTAGTGCACTCCCTGGTAACACTCAACAGCCTCTGCTGAAAAGTTTTTTGTAAGCAGCCTGACAAAAGTGATGGCATGTTTGCTGAATGTCCAGAAAAAAACCAACCCTTCCTTGGTGCATAGACCAATTCTGAGGAGAAAGAAGAGGTGATAAGTAGACAGGGAAGTGCTTTTGGGTATCTCTTCTGGGGAGCAGGTGAAAATAGCAGTCGTGTCATTGTTATTTTGGGTGAGATGGGGAAAGGAGAAGCAAGGGAGAAAGTGTCATTTAAGTCACATGCAGTGTTTTGGATCTGCAGTGATTACTCATGCAGATATCTGTGCTGGCGTCTGACAGGCAGATGAACAGGCTCTGGGCTTGCAGAGCTGCAAGCAGAGGAGGTCAAAATCCAGCTGAAGAGGTTTGAGGTGTTCACTGCAGTTATTAATTTGGCCAAAGCAGCTCTGTACCTGATAGCCCCAGGGGCAATTTTCCCTCCCCTGTTGCAGCCAGAGACGGGCATGGTGGATCAAGGGCTGGATCTGACTGCATCCAAAGCTGCCTCTTCAGCATGATGGTCCAAATTCTTCAGCTGCCCAACACCACAAGTGGTTGTCAGGCCCATCTTCTCAAAAATTCTATGACAGTCACTTGATCCTCTGATTTCCACTTCAAATATATAAACAGGCCAGATGAGAGCTTGAAAGACTGCTAAGAAAGGACTTTAATAAAGTAAGTTTGGTCCTGTTGCAAGAGTTCAGATGCAGGGCATACATAAAACTTTGAGCAGAGCCGATGTACACTTGCTCTTCTCAGTCAGAACGGTGAAATTTTCCCTCTGTAAGCATCCTTCCCAATTTATTCAATTTGGTGGGAAAGACACCCCATGTTAAATACCCTGCTCAGATTTTGTCCCTGAAAGTACACATGAAACGATAGTGAGAAGCAGGATTTCCTCCTCTCTCATGGCTCACCCCCTCACCTCCAGGATCTGTACTCACCTCAGACAAACTGGGAAGCTACGGGCTTTGTAGAACCCTGTTCTTGATGTAGCAGAACAACCTGATGTATGCACTTTGAAGGGGTCTCTAATGTAGGCACAACATGGGGGTGACCTCATCACTGAGAAAATCTTTTACTGAAACACTATTTATTAATGTAGACAGGTGCAGAATGCACTTTTCAATACCCCTTTCTAGCTGAATGCACTGAAAATTACTAGTGCTTCATGTAACTCCATTGGGAGCCACTGAGATTTCAGTTTTGCAATTAGAGACCATAACAGATAGGTATAAAAATATATTATGGAGTTTTTTTCTTTTTCCCCTTCCTTCTCTTTGATTAATCATTCTTCCCTTAGATTTCTCTTGCTCTCCTGCCTCCACTGCCTCCATAGCACGTTGCCCTCATGTCTGGTTTCATTTGGTCATGTCCCAGGAGTGGTGCTGCCAGTCCCAGAAATGTGCATTCCAAGAATCATTTGGACTGGGACTGTAAATGTGAGACACTTCCTTCTGCAAAAGAATGATCATCCCAGGCATTGTTACCACTCATCTGGTAGCACGCTTTTCTTCTCCTTGTTCACACATATCCTTGGGATAGAGATTGTTTTGATAGCTAGTGTACCTTAGAGGATTTTGTAGAACATTACCCCGTGAGAAAAAACTGTTTGATTTCATAGCTAAGGTTTAGTGATTAACAGAAATATGAGGCTCAGTCTTGATGCAGTGAGGCTAATTCTTAAATGTTTTAAAACCAAGTTTGCTTGTAAGAGGCCTTGATTTAAATTTATGGCCCACTTTCACACATAAAATTGTGGATATGGGATTTTAACACCAAAAATTGGGCTAAAAAGCAGGAGGGCTTGCTTTAGAATTAGAAATTTAAAGAGAGCTGGACAGGAAGGTTATCCTCTCTTAAATTAAAAAAAAAAAAAAAATTAAAAATTAAGAACACTGTTTCACAGAGCAGGGGCAGACTAGAGACTCACTATCAGCAGCAGTAGCAGCAGTTGCCCCACTACAACCCCCAGGTAGACAGCCTAAATTGCTCTTCACAACAATGGTGTTTACTCCAATTTTCAGCTCCACTGGTGCAAATACACCAGAGGTTGCACTGTTACAGCTATCCTGGTGGCTGCTGAACACACAACCTCTTATCCTCCCCAGGTTGGAAAATGCTCTTCACATCCAATCCCACCAAAAGCCCTTTTTCTTGCTAAACTATCTTCTGAGAAGTTCACTGGAAGATTAAATACCTCCTTCTGCAATCACCTTCCCCTCTTTATATTTTTATCACTCTAGATGGCCCAACCTTTCCCTCTTAAAGCTGTGCTCAGTGGTAATATAAAACCCAGACAAAAGCGCAGAAGCACCGAAGACAGCAGCCGAGTTAGAATTTAGGTTGCGTCCTCTGAGCTCCTTTTCGGAATACTGCAGGCTTAATTTGTTGTTTAAGCATCTCCCATATTTATAATAATACCCTCTATTAAACAACATGCCGTTAGCCATAATTTCCCGTGTGATTTACATATTTATTATTTTTATTTTTATATATACAGAAGGTGATTTTGTCTCTCAGAATCTACTGCTCTCAGATGGCTGTGGTTGTTACGTTATTATTTTTTTTCCATCCCTTACCAAGTGATCAGAGACAGATTGCAGGGGATTTTTTGCTATTTTTTTTAATAGGGTGGCCTGGCTAAAGAAGGGTAGAGTTAAAATGGGTGCAATGCAGTAAACCTGGAATCAACACAGGGAACCCAGAAGGTCTGCTAGGTTCTTGCCTCATTAAGAACTCCATATCTGCTCACTGACTAACCTTGCAAATGAGTTCACGCTCAGTAAAGGAAATTGATTACTTTCCATTGCAATTAACATCTGGTCCTGGGTCAGATCATTAGGATAATTTGTTATAGAAAAAACCAAAGAAGCTAGCTACAGGGTAATAAAGTTTCTTCTGGACCCAATTAAAGATGCATTCTCTGGTTATTTTGCGGGACATCAGCCATCTCTTGGGGATATTACCAGGGAGAAGGAAGCATACGGAGTGGACAATAGGTGGTGGAATGCCATATATGAGAAAGAGATATCAGGGGAATCATTTACTCCTGCCTCTAGGAAATGCTCCCATTTGCAGTCTGAGTTTCAGAAATGATGTATGACATCTATTTGGTGAGGAATGCAGGGCTGAAGGGTTAGTAGGGACTGTGAATCTCTAGGGATTCTACTCAGAGAAGGCTATGTTCCAGTTTTGGACAGGTTCATAGATAAAAATAAAAAAAAAATCTCTTTTTTTAATTTCACATCGCTGTTTGCTCTGAGACTCATAAAGATGTTGGTTTTCTCCAGCAGAGTTTTCCCAATTTGAAACAAAACTCTGAATTTTACCCAAGAACTAATAAAAGGTTTTCTTGGATCTGAGACCTACTTTTTTTTTTCGTGTATATATATCAAAAATCTCAGAAATTTCTAAACATATAGCAGCCAAATTTCAGCCCCATGTGTTGATCAAGTTAAAAAAAATAAAAAAGCAAATATCACCGCCACCTAAGAAACCAAGTTTCCATTCATTTTCCTTGCAACAACAGTTTTGCATGGCTCCAGGGAAAACATTTTGGGAGCCGTGCTGCAGTTAGAAATGGAAACAGTGCTGTTCATATTTGTAGCAGCAAATGCTCTTGTAACAGACCTGTTGGTGTCTGTGACTTCCTGGTGTTTCTTACTCTTCTTTCTGTGCCCACTTAGAAATTCGTGGTTAGAGGGAGGCTCAAAAAAATAGGTTTTCCTGCAGAACAAACACCATCCCCTACCACTCAGATAAAGGAGAATCTTCATTAGCAGCAGAATGGATAAATAATATTGTTGTAATTATACATCTGAAACTGGGAAGTGGCACATCAGAGGTGGGTGGGAATGGGTGATTTCTTTCCCCTGGAGAAGAGTTTTTGATATTCCTTTTATTTAATATTTTTGTTCCAGTTGTGATGAAAAGTGAAACTGTAAATTGTGGCAAATAAACATTTCCATAAGCAGATTGGATCAGGCGAATATATTTTAAAATCATGAGTTTCAACTGTTTAGTTTTCTTGTCATCATACTATACATGAACTTGAATTCATACTATGAACTAAATTGTAGTTTAGTTATGAACAACAATTTCAAAGCAAAAAGTAATTTTCTAGTGGCATTCACCCAATATGTCCTGTTTTAAAATTATTGAATCATTTCAAATTTCAAATTATAGAAGGGAGGGAAATTATTTTGTTAAGGTTTTTACTTTCCTTTCAATTTTCTCTGCAAAAGTTGAGGGATTTCCTTTTTTAGCAGATTTTTCTTGCAAGTATTTTCAGTTCTTTCTGACCAACAAAACACCAAAATGTGATGGAAGGAAAAAATCCGAACATCATTACCTAATGAGAGAATATAATATTGAAAAGTATAAGACTTTACTATATGCCACTCTCTTATTTAGTTAGTTGTCCTAAGAAATAAGCAAACTCTCAGCAATAAAAAAAGAACCAATCTTCAATTTTCTTTTTTTTTTTTTTTTTTTTTAATGAATATTTGATCCAGACATCGCTGATGGTTTCAACAGTTTGGGTTGATCTGATTGCAGCACAGGATGTGAGGGAGCAGAGCCCAGCTGACTGCTTAGGTAGGACTCAAGTGATGCATTGACTTCGTGATGGGTCTGTGCAGGAGATGTAAATATCGGACTCCAGTGGCTTCGAAGCATCTTGCTGATAATTCATATGGCTACAGATCTATAAACCTGCTGGTTCTCAGGCACCTTTGCCATAGCTATCCATGTTAATGGGAATGGGAAATGAAGCATATATTTTTCTAGTAATGGATAAACATCAGGAGGTCCAGGGAGTTTAAATTCTTATTAGAGAAGACTACTCTACTTGTGAAAAGCCCTTCCAATTCTGGAACAGTTTTAGACCTAGATCACTGAAATCTGTATAGGTGGTACCTGGTTTTTTGATGGGTTTGGTCTCTAGTTTCAAAGCCTCTGAAAGCTAGAAGAAGCTGGCAGTTTTAAGATCTGGCTCTGGAAGTCAGTAATACAGTCTGACATCAGCCGCTCTCCTGATTACCTTGTGTTCCATGGTTTGTGCTAATATCAGTCTAAGCCTGTGGTCATTGACAATGAGACCTCAGTCTCAACACAGTGCAATAGACTAATAGAAATATTTTTTCAAGCACATTAGATGTCCAGGTTATTTATTTAAAGAAACTTTGACATTGTGTCAGATGGTAGCCAGACTATCTAGGCTGGGGTTCATCTTAGCAAGCGTAGACACCACATTTCCTACAACCTCTAAACAACCTCTGTGTTCCACAGAGAGAATTAGCACTTGCAAAATGATTTCCATACTAAAGCAATGACCTAGAAGGTACCTGTTTTCCTCTATTTCCTCTAATGTCACTAGCACAGCAGAAAAAGTTTACATGTGGTGAAAAGGCCAACTTGAATGCTATCCAAAAAGAGTGGTCTGCCTACAATTTTCATGTATCTTCATGTGACCCAAGGCTGATTTGGATTCTGTGGGTGGATAAACTGACCAGTGTCTGAATTTCACACCACAGTTCATCTCACCCCACGGAGGACACTAATTTCATCATGTGAACAGGCTGAAGAGATTTCCACTGATTAAAGGAAAAGCCTAGACATCTTCCAAATACCTAAACTTGAGTGACAGGAATCTTACCCAAGATCATAGACTCATAGAATGATTTAGATTGGAAGGAACCATAAAGATCATCTCATTCCAACCCCCTTTCCATGGGCAGGGACACCTTCTACTAGACCAGGCTGTTCATCCAGCCTGGCCTTGGTTGCTTCTAGGGATGTCACATCCACAACTCCTCTCAGCAACTTATTTCAGTGTCCCATTACTCTAACAGTAATTAATTACTCTAATAGTAGAAAAATTTCTTCCTCATATCTAATCCAAACCTGCCCTCTATCAGTTTGAAGCCATTCCACCTTGTTCTGTCACTCCAGGCCTTGCCAAAAGCCCCTCTCCAGGTCTTGTTGGCTCCCTTTAGGAACTGGAAGGTTCCGTAAATTCTCCCTGCAAACCTTCTGGTCTCTAGGGTGACCAACCCCAAATCTCAGCCTGTCTTCACAGGAGAGATGCTCCATCCTGATCATCTTTGTAGCCTTCTCTGGACTCACTCCATCAAGTCCACATCCTATGACAATTAAAAATCTTGGCTAATTTCAGTGGAAAGAAAGCTAGGTTGCACTTAAATCCCCCACCAGAAGAAGGGGTGGGTGAACTGTCCGTTTCAGAGGGATTTGAACTTGGGTGGGCCACGGAGGCTTGTAAATGAGCTTAGAACAGTTTTATCACTATCTTGGTAATTCCTCAATAAATAAAATTAATGAGTTCTGTTGTCATTCACATCCCCACTGAAGAGGATTCAGATCCTCCTATCTCTGAAACGACTCAAGGAGTCTTGCTCCTCATCTGCTTCCTGATGATATTTTCTTTTAAAGAAAGGTCCATTTAATATGTTCCTCCCCAAAAAGTATCTGCAATTAATTCTTATCAAGGGCAACAGCTGATTTGTAAGATTACTTCTAAATTGGTAATTAATTAACCTATTACCAAAGGAGGGAGGGGTGCTCTGATTGTCAAGAGGTTAGAGCTGATAAGTGATGAATGGTTGGGTTATATCAGGACCTTGGCTCCCCTCTCTGATCACTTTGGATGTTACCTAACCATGCATTATATTTGAACATGAATCACAGCTCCTCAGTCTTTATATTTCCTAAGCTAAAGCCTGACACACAGAACTATGGGTAGATCTCATTTATTATTGCTTAATTAAAGGCTCAATGCACAAAGAGACGCCTCTTGCTTCACTTTAGCTAGCCAGCAAGATCATAATTGTACTGATGTCGAGGCCAGCTTTCTAAGTAGCAATTGAAAGTCACAGTGAGGAAGATCTGAGCTATTCTGTGGGGAATTCTAGACAACAAAAGTTACATTCATAATTTTTAATTTTCATAATTTTTAATTAAGAAATTACTTTTTTTTTTCCCTACCGGGCTGCAACGTTGATTCCTTCTCATTCCTCTCATGGTTCCACACTGGAGCATTACAAGTAGTGAGGAATAATGAGTCATTTTTTCTTCGTTTTAATTTTTTGTGATTAGGCAAATATGCTAAAATCTTTGCACTAACCCAGTGAATAGCCCTGCTAGTATAACAGCTGTATGTTATTTCAGCACACTAAAATAAATATTTCAGTTTACCTTTGATGTAGCCTTACAGTTTTAAGGTTTAAATATTTTTAGATTGTCAGTAGAGAGGTGTTTCAAATATATATTAAAAAAAAATAAAATAGCAGGTTTATGCAACTCAACTGTAAAACATCTGCAAAAAAATTCCAGTTCTTCTATTTTTTCTATGCTTTTTAGTAAAAATAATTTTCTCTGGGTGAAGTAGGTTCAAAGCAGTATTTTATGTAGCCTCACATTGCTGTCTGAAAGAAATTCCATAGGTTTGCAAGGTGACAGACAATGTGTAAGGATGAAAATGATCAAACTGCTTCTTTTTTTTTTTTTTTGGCAGAATCTTTCTCTTCTAAGATGATGTAAAAGTTAGATAATGCATGACCCATCCTCAAGGGGAGTGTGCCAGAGCTGGGTTGGAAATGAAAAAAAAATTATTTTTTATTTAACAAACTCAACCTGGCAATGTTATGAGAGAGAGAGAGAGAGAGGGAATAAAATATGGAAAGCCCAGATGGCTTTACAGAGTCACTTTTCCTGACTGTGGGTGTGTTTTAAGGAATTGTCCTGCACTCTGGGATGCCATAAATCGTGCTTGATAAAATGCTGCACTGCTCAGCTGCCACCTGAAAACTTGCATCCTCGGCTTTTTCAGCAGTGGGGCCTGGGGTTTGGTTTTGTTTTCCATCACAGAGAAACAGCAGAATTTTGCATGGGAGATGGGAAGAAGGCAGGCAAGAAACATCCTCTCTTTCCTTCCCCCGCTCTACTGTGCTCCCCAGTTAGCAAGGTAATCTCTGTTATGTGCAAATAATGACAAGCCAGTCACTCCTGAGGAAGGCAGGAGCAGGACAGAGGTCTGACAAGTAGTAAGCAAGCCTGACTTCATGGAAATCAAGATGAAAGCTGCTTTCAGATTTAGAAGTTCTTCTCTCCTGCTGGCTAGCCACTCCCGTGGGAGGGCCCGTGCAGCAGTGCCATGCAGGCAGGCTCTGCTCAGCCAGACAGACCAGGCTGAGAAAGGTGTCTGTTCCCTGCAAGCACAGGTGGAGACCAGCATCACGATCCCAGAGACTTCTGGCATTCCCCTGCTGCCTGTCCCTGATGGCTGTGTTTTGGTTTGGCAGTCACCACAGGCAAACTTACTGCCTGGGGTGTGGACCTGCCCACAGCTTGGGAAACTACTGGGAGAAAACAATGGTGATTTCCTTCATCCTTGGGTTTCTTACCTTGCTCCTGACCACAGGGAAGGCTCTCACCACCTACAAACAACTCTCCAGCCCATCAAAGCTTTTTCCTTAGATTGAAACTTGTAGAACTATGCTTCTTTCTGTGTTTGGGTGTGTACATATACTAGTGGATGATTATGGATGTATATACAGTCACAACTCCGTACACCTGTACATTCACATACTGTCCAATTAGTGAAAGATACCCCTGCCCAAATTAAGGTACAAATGAGACCACATGCTAAAGCAAATTGTACAGATTTTACTTAACAATAAATGAGAGGTAGAGAGAGAAGGAAATAGAAAAGAAGAGGGGGTGAGAGGTGAGAGAGAGAGAGAGAAAGCAGAAGATAGTCACCACTTATGGATTGATCAGCATCCCCCTGACCCTTCTTCACCATGGACTTCTTGGTGGTGGGGATCCTAGAGTAGTTTCTCTGGGGATACCACCTTTACAAGGTCCAAATTCCAAGTATCCACGGGCTGGTTGCAGATGCTGTTCCCAAAACTGGGTGATTTGGGAATGAACCATTTCTTCCTTTCCGACAGTTTGCCACAGAGGGAATCATTGTCCAGTGTGTTAAACATCATGCCCTAAGCAGATCTTGCTTCCACCAGGCCTGGAATGAACACCTTCCTGTCACAAATTCCTCCCTCCTGTGCTCACCTCAACTTCCTACTGTGGTTGTCTCATGGCAACTTCATTCTGTGGCCTTGTCAGTATTTGAGACAGGCAGTTGTGCTCTCAAAGTCCTTACAAATGCATATATATATATATATATATAGGAAGGTAACAAGGTAGTTTCATTATTTCTGTTTTGCTTGACCCAAAGTAGAGACATCAAGAGGAATATGTACCTAAAATGAACAAATTAAGGTAGCTCTTGAATGAAAAATGAAAGGTGTCTGTGAGACACTGCAGAAATTTGTGTTGAGACACAAAACAGGAATCCTAGTGAATATCTTATAAAAGTGGTAGTAGTAGTAATAATAATAATAATAATGATAATAATAATAGTGATAATAGAAGGAAAATTAGTTGACTACATAGATCTGTATCTGCACCACTGCAGAGGTCTCCCCAAGACTTAGAAGTGTTTTTGGAGAGGTGAATACCTGCACAGTCTCTCAGGGTGCAGGTAGTCGGTCTTGCATATCACTGTGCTAATTTGCAAATCCTAGAGGATTTACTCCAAATTTTCACCAACCCATCTCCTATGCAAACAAAGCCCATGGTTCTGTGTGCTTGCTGTTGTATTCAGTGCTGTAAAACAACCCAACTTCATTGTGTTGGCAGATTTTAAAGGTGTGCTTCTTGGGATAGCTCACTGGGAATGTAAGCACATATTATAATTTTAATATTTTTTTTTAATTTAAAAAAGTCTCTTATCTCGTTTCCTCCCATGGAATATACAAGGATTTTTGATATTATTTTATTATTATTATTATTATTATTACTATTACTATTATTTATCAAGTCAGTTTCCAGGAACACTAAGCCTTATGAAATGC